>PVJX010013666.1:0-46831 GCA_004027295.1 Dolichotis patagonum | reverse complement strand
TATGGAGAGCTCATACTAAATAACATAGCCAATCTTTTCACAAGATGTGTAGTTCACTGTCCCACTTGCTAAGCAGGGGGTGGCGGAGGGGGGACATAGGAGGGGGACAGGATGACATGAGATGTCTGATTCTCAGCCCACATGCTGGCAGGATCACAGCTGCCCCCCAGAGAGGGGGAGAAGTTCCTTGTTCTCCCGGCACCCCGAGTAAACTGTACAGTGCAGGTCCCGAGGTGCCAGGGTCTCTCCCCTGCAGGCCCCACAAAGTCTGCCATACTCACCTGCTATTTTTTTTTTTTTGTACTGCAAGGCAGATGCTTATGCCACTGAGCTAAATCCCCAGCCCTCACCTGCTATTTCTTTCTGATGAATTGACCATTCCATTTCTAAAGTTCTGAAATGGCCAACAGACCACAGAAAGAATTCTCTTTAGGCTCCTGTTTAAAACCAGCAGCTACAGCAATCTGCTGGCCTTGCTTCGGGGCCATAAAATGTGGTATTTCTATATGATGGAAACATCATATTATCTCACTAGTGTGAGAAATTGAACAAGTAAATAAGATCTAAAATGTACAATAGATACTGTGAGTTGAAAAGAAACGGTTCCAAAGAAAAGACAAACTATGATGGAGAAAGGGGAAAGAAAGAAAGGGAAAAAGAAAAACCACATGTATATACAAGATAGTTAGGATAGTTATACAGCTAGTTTCTGTTAGTTCATTGAAAAGAAAGGTTTGTCCTAATATTGCTGGGAAAGATATCAATACTCTGAATAACTACTATGAAGATAAAAATAGGCAGTGTATTAATTATTATAAATCTCCTACTAACCTGTTTTGAAACTTTTATTGTTATTTTTTCTCTTTAAAGTTACAGTAAAAATGGTGTCTCAAACCTAAGTCCGGTTATCAGCGAGACCACAAAGTGAGTCCTCTCTGGGCCGCACCAGGACACTGCAGCAGCTGTGTGCTGGGTTTCACACGCTGGCCTCATCCTACCGCCCGTCCACCCTTGCAGCCCAGCTAGGGGGTGCATCTTCCTGGACGGCTCCCCATCACCGACGGGACCAGATCTCTGGGCTCTGCGTGCCCCTGAGGTCCTCGCTGATGTGCACCAGCCTCGGCTCTGCCACCTCTCTTCCCAGGTGCCTCACTGCCCCAGCCTCACCAGGAACCTGACAGGACAAATACCGCAGATGATTCCCACAGCATGTGACGGTCTTGGCCTCCTCCCGGCAGGCTGCGCACTGCCACTTCAGCTGGAACGCTTATGTCTCCCTGCCTGCTCGGCAGGTTCTTGCTCAAGCTGTAAGACGCCAGCCAAGGACCACCTCCTGTGGGCAGTGCCCTCTGGGTTTGCCAGGCAGCTGTGGACCTTTGTGCTGCTGATCATCCACTGTGGAGTCCGGGAGTTTTGTGGCCTGCAGACAGGTGGTGAGAAGCAGACCCTACCTCATCACCCGAGAGCCAGGTCATGTCCAGGGGAGACCCCACCTCTCTGTACGGCAGGTTCACCCGTTGAAATGCAGTAGGAAGAGTACTACTGTCCAGGGGTTCACTGTGAAGCTGACAATTGTGCCTGTCAAATGCAAGTGTCACTATCACGCCTCCCTTGCACTATTGCTTTGGCTATACCTGAATTTCCACACTACACCACAGGCTTCACGAGAGAACATGGCCCCTTCCACAGTGTCTGTCCAGAGCTCAGGGCCCCAGCTCTGAATACCCTCTCAGTCAGGGTTGACGAAATGACCAGTAAAGCCAAGCTGAGCCTGTGGAGGTCCCTAGGGCCCCGGTGCGCCACACAGCTGGGTGAGCTGCAAGGTCCAGGGAGACGGCTGCTACCACGTCCATGGAGGTCTTTGCCTCCATCAAGCCCTTTGGGTGCACCGTCCTGGAGAGGAAAGCCCTCCAGCACCAGTGCACAGGAGTACGGCGGACCTTTTGCCCACAGGGCTGGCAGAGGTGGGGTCGATGGCGTTCAACAGCTATGAGGAAGCACCGGGGACCACCTGCTCGGGAAATGGTGGCCGCGGTGGTCTTTGGTTCCATCAGTGGTTGGCGCCTGAGGCAAAGGGAACTGAAAAAGGGCAGTGGTGGTGTCACACAGTGCAGGGCTGGATTCACTTTCTTTGCTGGAGCTGTCAGGCACTCCATGAACTTTGACCCTAAGGAGAAATGACCCTCTGTCTCAGGAGACCTTTCCATGTGGCCTGTGACAGAGTCGAGGACAGCGTCCAGCACAGCGGGTAACGTTTCGGCTCAGCCACTGAACGGACTCTTCACCTAGGAGTGGGGACGTTTCCTTTAACATCTTTGAGCCGCGGTGTCATGTGCGAAAGTATTTGAGAAGTGTTTACCTTGTAACTAAGATTCGTGGAGCGCCCGCCGCAGGCATGCCACACCTCCAGGTGATCAAAATTAATGCTAAGATACTTTTCCTGTAGCTTAATATAAAGGCCACGTCTGATGAGAATCCCCAAGAGGCTTGGGATAAGAAAATAAAGATAGTAACGTGCGGAGAGAAGCCACAAACATCACATCTACTACCCACTGAGCTAGTTACTGAGCAAAGATAGTGTACTCCAGGCATTGCATTAGGGTCTGCATGTATCATCTTATTCCCTCGATACCCAAAGGCGAAGTGGCAGAGCATCTAGATGCCCCCTCTTTCTTCTAAAAATCCCCATGATTGGAGACACCAGACAGCGCTAATGGTCCAATCCTACTGGACAAGCGTTTTCGGTGAACATCTCTGTACATTGATCAGCAGTAACGGGGTTAATGATGCTTTTATTCAAAGAGTCGCAATTATGTTCCAACATTAACACCCATTAAGATGAATGACAATGCATTATAAGTAGTCTTTCAATTTGAAATTGAAATTATATCAATTAGCCTTTAAACTAACCTAAATAAATTCCGTTTGGTAGCTTTAAAATTATTCAAATGCCATGATTTCAAATAAGAGGGTTTTTTTTAAAAAAGTTTTTGATTCTATTCTAAAGATTCATAATAGTAATCATATCTGCTTCTATAATCTCTTGTCTTAGAAGAGAAACAGGACTGCCAGCTGCCACATCTTTGCAGGCTGATTGGGAGTGTATAGTAATTTTGAGGATGATTACTTCCCAAAAAGGGAAACAAACAAAGTCTTTCCGGACCACCGAGGGAAAACAATTTTTTTAATTCCTGGGAGGAATTGTGTTGAACTGTTTAATGGCTTGTAATGACCAAAGACTTTGAAAGATACACTGGTGACCTAGTGTGTGTGAGGCCTTGAATTCAGTCCCCAGCACTGAAAAAGAAGGAGAGAGAGAGAGAGAGAGAAAGAGGAAAGGGAAGGAAGGAGGGAGGAAGAGAGAGAGAGACTTGATTGCCATCTTTTGAGGACCCTGTACCCAGCCTTGAGGTCAGAGCCCCAAGGTCACAGGTGGAATTCTGTCTTCATTCCTCCTTGGCCCAGCCTTCCACCCACCCCTTTCCTAGTCTCTGTGCCCACATCTACCTCCTAACTAAGTGTAAGTACAGTTGAGGGTGGTGACTGGTTTTACTAATCTCCTGAGTTCTATTTATGTCCCAATAATCTTCCATTATGAACTAACAATTTATACCTGTTAGAGTAAGTGCTTTGTGCTTTTAGACAGTATTCTAATTCACCGAGGTTTTCAAGTGCCATGCATGGTACTTTGGGTCCCCCAAACTCATGTGGTCAAACCCTGATCTCCTGTGTGAGGATACAAGGTGAGAAGGTGGGGCCTTGGGAGGTCACCAGGTCATAAGGGTCAAAGCTGTATTCATGGGATTAGTGCCATTCCAGAGTCCTAAAACAGCATACTTCCTATCTCTTTTCATGCTCCCAGAAGTCAGCAGTGGGAGACTGGGAGGGAGCCCTTGCTGGGGTTTCTGATGCCTTCGCTCTATTATGTTACTTGAACAGATAACTTCCTCTTGGGCTGAGAGTCAATTTCCCACAATGCCTTCTATTGCTCTCTCTCCAAAGGTAAGGTGAACCTTTGCTTTGAGCAGGACTCACTGGCTGAATATGATACTAAGCCTCTCAAAGCCTTGGCATTATTTATTCTAAAACAGACACAGTGATTCTCGTGTGGGCAGAGCTGCTGGAAAGCTGTATGTGTGTGTGACATGTAGCAGGCACTCAGACAGGAGAACAGGGGTTGATATGCAAAATGTAGTGGCATCTAAAATTGAGATATCTAAGTAAATCTAAGTCTAAATTATCTAAATCTGAATCATGTAAATCTATACCTATATTGGCTTGTTCAAAAGTTGTGTCCTTTTGGGGGCTTCAGTTTCCTTCTTGGAAACCTGAGGTTTGAAATCATAAGTCACCCCTGGAGTTCCGTGAGGTCCAGTGGCATGATGTGTGTAATGTGTGAAGCCCACACATGACTGAGCATTGAAAACTGTACCACAGGGTGGTACTGGCCTGGCTTGGAAAAGACCCTTGGCATTTCCTGCGCAATCTCAATTGCATGTGATGTGCTTAGAGGAATCACCTCTCTTAATTCTTGGAGAAAGAATCTTGAAGAAGGAAATTCTTAATGCTGTAGCTCTGGAAGTGCCACCTTGAACTATGCTGATGTCCTACGTTGTTTACTTTGAGTTGAAACCACTTGAAAGCAAACTAAAAGCAGAGACTCTGGTCTGTTCTTCTAAGAGCCCACTCCTCTTCCGTAACATTTCGTTTCCTCTCTGCTGTGGGGCTCACGTCCTGACTCCCCTTTGCTCTCTGAAATCCCGCGGGCTTTGGGGAATTCACTGCTCCCCTGCAGTGCCTGCTGTCTCTCTCTTCTGTTCATCTGCCTGCTCTCACCGTATTACAGAAACTGAAGCATGGAACCATGTGAGGGCAGAGGCCAGGTCTGCCTACTCCTCTACCCTACCTTGTGGTGGGAAATGAAATGAATAGCCCCCATCTCTCTAGAGGCCCCTGACTCCTGGTGTCCCTGCTCTCCTACCCCTGCTGCCTTTGGCTCCGCCCCACCTGCTTCCATGACAGCGAATGTCCCTGTCCTCCTGCCCCAGCTCTTCTCAGCCGAGGATGGCACCTACCTGTACCAACTCGCCAATGGGAGGGACAGCATGCTATAAATGCCCAGTGGGTATCAGAGGACAGGAGCCGGGGACAAATGCACCACCCCTCCCCCACCCCGTGGCCATTGTGTTCAGGTGTGAAGCATTCCACAGCTGCTCCGATGACTTGAATGATGGAGCCCGCTTCATCCCATGATGGAGCCCGTTGGTGGCTTCCCCTCCCCTTGTGGCTCTCTCCCTTGGCTCTTGCTGGTCTTTGGGATCCTTTCCTGCCTTGGAGTCTGGTCTCCCCATCTTACTTGCTGCCGGGGATCTAGGCTGGCTCCAGAGATGACTTGGCAGTCCCTTTCCAAGGTCCTTCTGGTTTCCAGGGTTTCATAGGTCCAGGACTCTCTGGAGTCCCAAATGCACATTAGCAAGGCTGGACCAGTACTGAAGCCAATGCGTCTCTGTCCTTATCTCCGCACTGAGCAGCAGTGGTGTAACGGAAGTGACAGCCGTAGGGATTAGAAAATACAGACCCAAGTCCCAGTTCTGTCATTGGTGGGGGCATCATTTAGTAACACGGTCTAAAATGATGGTGATTTATGTTATTAAGTTATCACCACTCAATAAAATATGGCTACCAGGACAATGATGCTGATGAGGAATATCACTAATTTGTCAGCTTACGTGTCCTGAGTTTAATTTCCACATGTATTGCTGGGGCTACCTTCTTTCTACGCATTCTATTTCCCTTGATCTTTTACAGGAGTAGTAAAAAAAAAAATCTGGTTTTTTATACCTTCTTTCTGATTCTGCCTTTTCTCGTATCTTCCCTGGAGCCTTAATTGACCCTTTATTATTCTCTGGGTCCTGACGTTTTCCATTTCCAATGTAGTTCCAGGTGGGTAACTCTAAGCTGCTGTTTGAACCTGTCTCGCTGTAAATACAATTTGACAAACTATTTCCAAGCCGGCAGTAATGTGAGGAGAGAGGGGAGTCCTGCTTCTCGTCTCATTGAACTTCACACGTCTTCTCAGTGTGATCGGCCTCACAGGGGTAAGCAACGCTATTTTGCTTAGATTTCAGACAATCAGATCTGTGATCATCAATGTGGGGACTGAATTTCAGATGTTCCCCTTCTCTCTGCTGAGAGAAGAAAAGGTCACAGCTGTTCCAGGGAGACTGGAGCAGGCTCGGGACGAAGCCCTGGAGCCCAGGCTGGACTCACAGGGCTGTGCAGGGGCTCAGAGATGTGAGGAAGAAGAGGAATTTGATTTCTCATCACCATCCAGCCCCTGGCTCTTAGAAGAGACACAGGCATAGGGCAAATGCACTATTTATCCCTGGCTGGACACTTTCAGGGCACAGAGAACATCTTCACCCAATGTAAAAACCGAGGAATCTTCGCTTTCCATCTATCCACAGGTCGTGAGTGACTGGTCCATTGGCGATGTTTGAAGAAGCAAACTTCTTACCTATCAGAGTAAAAGATGTTTTCATAAATATTTGCATGTGACCTGTTTCAACAACATGGGCTACAAATTGCACATTTTTTATCTTCAGTACCTAAGTACCCTGGCTGTTACTAGCAGGAAGGCCTCCCTGTGGGCAGAGGGTACATCTGGTGGACCAGTGGAGCCTCCGCTCGCTCTCTGCCCAGCAGAGGGGCACCCAGCCATTCCACAGTAAGTCTGGCCTGATTGAGCTCACAGTGGTGCCCCAGTCATGGACCCCCATGGTCAGGATGCTCCAGTTGCTCATCCACCGTGCTCGGTCCACCACTTTCAGCCTTGCCGGTAGCTCCAGCCAGGGAAGGGCAAGCACGACGCTGGCCAGCTCCAATCTTCATAATGTCACGGGTAGGAGATGCACTCACTGTTGATCTCTGCAGTCTCATGCTGTGATTTTCACTTTCTTCATTAGATAGAGAAATTTTCCTTTTCACCTAAAGGAAGTGTTCCAAGGCTTTTCACTGGATTTCTTGTGCTTTGGGGCCACCGCTAAGGACAATAAGTCACTGGCGTAGGACACTGAGGAATCACAGCAGCTGATCTGATAACAGGCTGATACTGAGTGGGTACCATATACAAAGTGGATGTGCTGGACAGACATGAGTTGCATCCTGGACAGGACAGAGTGGGACCACATGGAAATTCGTCATATTAGTCACAACCATGGGCAATTTCAGAGGTGAACAATTTGCCCCTGGAATTTTCCATTTAATATTTTTGGACCACTGTTAGCCGAGGGTAACTGAGGCTTTGGAAAGTAGAAGCAGGGATAAGGGGAAGCTACTCTGTGCCCTTCTGAAGTCTAAAATGTTTTGCCTCGATGACTCTTAATTACCAAAAAGGTCTTTTCCAAGGTGAATTTTTGCCTCACAAAGTTGTGGTGGAAATAAGTAAGTAAAGTGGTCAGACACCGTTTAGCCCCTGCCAGCCCACTGGCAGAACGCTGTCTCCCTCCAGGTCTGGTCAGTTCTACCTGTGCACCTCATCTGCCCCCCGTAACATCCTGGATATCATATGGAAGAGGGTCTCAGGAGGGTGGGTGGAGGCTGAGCTCCCCCAGCCTGTCTCTGGTCCTTGAGCCTCTGGGCACTGTCACCATGTCCCCCAGAGCACATCCTCAGCCTTGCTCCCCATCATCTCCTTGATTCACTCAGTCCCCCCAGGTGCTGACCTGAGGCGCACGCTCTGTGCTCACCACGAGTGTGGGGTGGTTTAATGCGGTCGTGGGGGCCAAAGCCCAGGCAACCACACTCGTCATCCGCAGGATGCAGGACACCCACAGGGTCAGGCTGAGACACGGGGTGCAGGGCTGGACAGGGAGCAGGTGGGTGCTGACATGGACGTGTGTACTGAGTGAGATCTAGGGGCTGGGCCGGGGGCCACAGGATGGGAACAGACGCCTGAATGTTCCCCTCACTGAAACGTCCATGGTAACACAGCCGTGGGGTGCTGGTCCTGTGGGCGGGCAGCCCCAGTCTCAGGGAACGGAGTGCAGGCTGTCTGTGCTCTGTAAAACTGCTCTGCCCCTGGTTTGGGGAGGTCACCCAGCCTCATGCTCTTTGCTCCCCAAGAACAAGCTCTCATCTCCCTTCCCCCACAGCCGTGGAAACCCCCTCTCCCACACAACACCACTCAGGTCCTGACCCCGAGGAAAGGCCCCTCTGGGTCCCCTGAGTGGATTCTGTGCCGTGAAACCCTTGATGGCAGAAGACTTCAAACGCCTCTGCTATGTGAGATGCAGTCAGTGCAGGCCTTTCTGCAGCCTTCAGAGTAGCAGCCGGACAACTCGACCCAATGGGTGAAGGAGCCTGCCGGGTAGACGGTGGTTGCCTGGGAATGAATCTTCCCATAACTCAGGCGCAGCTGCACGGCAGCGGGAAGAGAAGTCAGAACCTCACGTGAGGTGGAGAAGCCGCTGGGGACAGTAGTGAGGCTGTTCCCCAAGTGACCAAGACCAGAGTTGCTGCCTGACCCTGAAATTGCACTCGGAGGCACAAAACCCAGAGAAATGAAAACTCACAGCCCACAAAGCCGCCCCCAGGAGGCCTATGGAAGCACTTTTCACAGTGGCTAAAAAGCGAAGCTCTTCCTACTGTCGCTCAACCGATGTGCAGATAAGGCAAATTTGGTGTGTCTGAGCGATGGAGTATTATATGGCAGGAAAAGCAATAAAGTACTGACACCTGCGCAAGCACAGAGGGGCCTCAGAATCGTCCCAGTGACTGAAAAAGCCAGATGCAGATGTTACCACTAGCAGGATTCCTATACCACACAGCACAGAGCAGACAGATGCGCGCACAGAGGAGGAGGCAAGCGCTGAGGGAAAGTCTCAGCGCGGGGATGGCTGCATCGCTCTGCGGAGGGTTTTAAAACGTCAAATGCCGCAGTTCAAATGTGCGCACATTGCAGCATGGAATCCTGTCTCACTAAGCTGCTCAGATTCCCAGGTAGGAGGAAGAGGAGGCTCCCGGACACCTGGGTGGATCTGTCCTGGCAGTGGGAGGGTTTGGAACGGCTCCGGCGGTCGCCTGGCGGGAAAGCCCACGAGACCACCTCGCAGAGATGCCTGCTGGGGTGCAGGCCGTGGAGTCGGTATTTTCTGGGAGAGAAACAGGACTGGGTCATGAAGGCAAAGGGGACATTGGGATCCAAGGTTCCAGGCGAGGTGCAGGGTAAGGAAGACAGCAGACCAAGATCAGAGCCCCAGGGCTCCGCAAAATGTCGACATCAGCAGAAGAGGCTGTGAAGGGAACCAGGAGGAAAACTCTGGGGCAACAGACCACAGGTGCCTGGGAGAATATAATTTTAAGAAGAAAATGGTAGTCTGGGCTGGTAGTACAGGGTTTTAACCTCAGAACTCTGGGAGGCTGAGGCAGGAGGCTCACCAGCTCAAGCCCAGCCTAGGCAATTTAGTGATTCAGTGAGACTGTTTTGCAATAAAAATAAACTAGGGCTGGAGCATGGCACTCAGAGCAGTGGGCCTGGTTTCAGTCCCCAGTACGGGGGGAAACAACGGCCTGAGTGCTGGAAAGAGGCGGAATTAGACAGGAGCAAAGCATGACCTTTGGATGGGGGGCACCCTCAGGGCCCTGCCAAGAGCCCGTGAGTGCTGGGCACCCCAGTGGAGGTGTGGCTACACTGCTGCCGGCTCTGCTGGTGACCAGAGGCCATGCCAGCAAGGGCTTCGTGGTGCCCACCAGTAGGAAAATGGGCCAGGACCATGGGGATTTTTTTTTCCTTAAAGACATGAGCTCCTAAGACACTGGCGTGCTGATGTCCAGGCCTGAACAGGAAAGCCAGAGAGGAGGGTGCGGCGAGTGGTGGGAAGGTAAGGGGAGTTTCTGTGGGACCCCATCACAAACCCTGTGGACCGACTCGACAGCTACACGTGGACCTTGATCTTCCCCAGGCAGAGACGAGTGAGTCCCCTGGGGGCCTCTTCACAGCACGTGGACCTCCTCTGCTTTCTGTGCCCCTGCCTGGTCTTCTTTGAGGTGTGATTGAAAACCATGGTGAACATTTAAATTTAAAGTTTTCCACTGCAGTAAAGACACACGGCCATGCATCCCCCACTCGGAACACACCCATCCCCCGTCCTTGCCGCTTCCTGCAGCAGCTCTGGAGTCCTCTTTCCTGAGGGTCTTCAGTTTCACTGTCTTGGCTGCCTCAGTGTCCTGACTGTATTCAGAATGTTTCTTTCACGGTCACTGTGGCTTTGGGGAGGAGCCGGAAGTCACATGGTGCCAGGGCCGGTGAATAAAGCGGATGAGGACACAGCGTGGTGTTTTTATGGGCTGCCTTTCTGTTGGGTGGCCTTTGGCTGCAACATTCACCGTATTTCTGATCAAATTTGATAAAGACACTCAGGAAAGAGGACTCCAGAGCTGCTCCCGAAAGCGGCCAGAATGATGGGATAAACACGTTGGAAGCAAGAGGAGGATTTTGAGGGGCTCCGTGGCAATGTGCCCTTTACTGTAGTAAGCTTTTTAAATGTAAACATTCACCACATATTTGATCACGCCTGGTGCTTGTCTGTGCCCTGGTCTCTTCAGAAGGACACGAGTCACGTTGGATCAGCGCCCTCAGGGTCGACCTCGTTTTATTACAACTACCTCCTCCTGGGTGACCACTGACTGCCTCACGCTCGTGAGCCCGGTGGCTCCCGTGTCTGCAGCCTCTGCATCCTGGTTCCTGGCCTGGGCCTTTGCCTACACCACCCGGTCACTTCCTTGACACACAGGGCTGGGATGGGCTGAGGCAGAAGCAGAGGAGAAACAAAACACAAATCGATGGGAGCTTCCGGCACGCACACCCCCCATGCTGGGCACCTCAGTTTCTCCTAGGGCCTTCAGTGGAGAGCACAAGGCCTAGCACAGCCTCTCTACCCCAAGTGTACACAGGTCAAAGAAAATCTCACCTGAAACCGCCTTCCCGGAAGCATCTAGACGGGCGTGAGAGCTGGCTAAACTGATGCTTGGAATCTGTCAGGACTCGGAGTGCAACGTGGACACTCGGGCTTTCTCTGGAAGCCTGGGTGACTAACTTAGATGTAGATGCTGCTTGCCAAGGCCGTGGAGTGGATGTGGAAATGTGTGGGACATTCTCCCCAGCACCTGCCGTTCTCTGGATGACTCCTCTCACTCCCTGCCGTCCACGCGTGCTCTGCTCTCCACCCCAGCTCAGCGCTCTTCACGGTTTACCTTGATCCACACAAAACACGCTTCTCCACCAGCACTGTATGTGAAGAACCCTCCGGCTTGGAACACCCCAAACTCTGGCATGGGATGCTCCGAATTTCCTCTAGAAGTTCACAAAAATATGAAGTGCGATTGAATAACAGTGTATGGTGAAATAAGAAATTATTACAAAAGCAGCCTCGTTTTCCTCAATCACCACTCAAAATTCTCTCTCTTATTTTGAAGCGCACTCAGCGCACCGTGCTGGCCACTTCCCGGAGCAGCTCTGGAGCCCCGTCCTGCGGGAGGCACTTTATCTGCGCCCCTGTGGCTGCCTTGGTTTCCTCAAGTGATTCAAACCTTCTCCCTTTCACAAAGAAGTTTTCATTTTGGCTTTGGGAAGAGCCAGAGTCCACCACACTGGATCCAGTGACTGAGGCGGACGAGGACACAGCGCCGTGTTTTCACGAGCTGCCTTCCCGCTGGATGGCGCTCAGGAGCTGCATCCACCTTATTTTTGATCATGCCTCATAAAGACATTCAGGGAAGGGGAGTCCAGAGCTGCTTCAGAAAGCAGCAGCAGGATGGAGACCAGCGCCATGCTAGGGCCACTTCGAGAGCAGGGACAGCCACACCCAAGCCTCTCAGTGAGTCGGCACCATCAGAGGACTTCGGGGGCAGAGAACCAGGCCTCACCAGGATCCCGCCCGGAAACCATATCATTTTCATTGTTTTCTTGGGCTGGGTTTTATTCTCTTTTGTTTTGTTTGATTATGTTAAATCTGATGACATGAGCAGCTATTTAAAAGATAGCAAGATATATTATGGCAGCCATTCTAAATTTACTGGCAGCTTGTTTTGAAGTCTTTTATTGCATTCATTTCTTTGTTTTTATTGTTTCTATTCTGTTCTGTTCTGTTTGATTTTTACTATGTCCAAAGGTATCTGCAGCTATTTTGAAGAAAACAAAAAACATTGTGATAACTGTCGCTGATTTCATAGGGTTTTAAAGTCCTGTGTTGCTTATACTAGTTTATTTTGATTGGTTATTTTCTGTTTTAATTTCCTTGGTTTTATCTTGTCCTGTCGACAGCAAGACCAACAGGACAAGAATGTTCAAAGGGAGGGAAAGTATTTGAGGTAAGTTAATGGCAATGTGTCTTTCACTGCAATAAATTCTGAAATTTTTATGTAAGCATTCGGCATCTATCTCAGTCCTCCTCCAGCTCCCGGGCCTTTGCCAGTCTCATGAACAAGCACTAGGTCAGCCCCATCCTCCTATGCCACAGCTGCTTTGGGGACCCTTTCCTCAGCTCCCCCTGACACGGCGTCAGCACCCCGCTTGCTGCGAGTATTCACACTGTGCTCAGTTGGACCCGGGGGAGCCCCAAAGCCCTACACGGTTGCTCCTCAGACTCTTCTCCGGGCCGGGCCAGTGTGAGAGGCTACGAGGCACAAAGGAAAACATACGACTGCTGGCCTCTCCTTGTCTCCTCTTCCTTACCTCTGTATCCCCCACCCTTCCGGACTCCAGGACCCCTGCATGGGTCGGTCCCTCCCTCAGTCCCTCCACACCTGCATTGTCCCGGGGTGGGGGCAGATGACGTCTTGTGGTCACTATCATCTATGTAGAAACGTGCTCTGCTTCGAAGAAAGCCAAGCTGTCTCTGTCTCTCACTCTCTCTTTCTCTATGACCAACTGTTAGCTTAAAGCAACTACTAAAAATGCATCAAACTATTTTGTCGCCAAGAGCAGAGGAAGAATTCACTGTCGCGACTGACTTAGACCTCTGGAAACAGAACATCCTTGAAAACCACTCTGGAACCTGTGTTCCTGACCCAATGGGGTGGGGACAGTACTTCCAGGCTGGAGAGGACCCAGAGGACATCACTGCCTCCCACTGGGAAGATCCCGGGAGGTTCCGGGACCAACCTGAGCATCAGGGAGTCATCACCGTGCTGGAGCAACACTGCGGGGTATGTGGGTGTGGGTGCGTGTGTGCACATGTGTGTGCGTGTGTGTGACACAGGATCAGAGCCTCTCTCTGACTCAGTGGCCTGCCATCCATCAGCCTGGGCGAGTCACCCTTCACCAGATGACAGTGTGAAGTTGACCATCAAAACCAGCGCCATGACTAATACTAGAGATACCGGCAGGCTCCATACCTGCCTTTCCAGTGGAAAGCATTGCTTGGATTCTAGCCTTTCTAGCTCCAAATGCCACTGGATATGTAAATTGAAAACCATGACTGACAATTTCCAAGCTGCTAAGAAGTGCTTGAAACACAGAATAAAAAACCCAAGATGCTGTGTTGGGCTTCTACCTTGGTGACAAAGAGCAACACTGGAGTTATTAGAAGATTTTCCCTTCTTAATTCTTCAAAGAAATTCAATCAGATTAATCTCCCAAGGGACACGTAGCTCTTGGTTCTTAAAATCGATTTTTAAGGAGAAAAAACACAAACTAGGATTTTATCTCCCCAGGTTCTGCCCTTAAGGAGTGAGCACCCCTGGATGCTCACTGGAAATGGATGAAAACGTTGCTTCTTTCCTATGAGACATCGCCTGCAGGCCTCATCTTCCGGGGTGCAAGGGTGGGTCCACTTCTCCTGGGGAGACCTATTCCTAGGGAGGCACCCTTGCCCAGCAGCTGCCGAGTGTGAAAATAATTGGCTTGCTGCTGCTGGCTCCTCCTCACCTGCTCTGTGGGGCAGGAGTTCAGGCAGGGCAAACACAGGAGGGTAGTTACTAAGCCAAGAGGGAAAGGCTAACTCTGTTGCACGCACAGTGGAATGCATTTTCCATCTTGTTCTTTGTCTCCTGGAGGAACGTGATGAGGACGTAAGGCTCGCTGGTTTGATCTCCTGTACCTGTCCAACGTGGTGCTGGCCTCAGTCCCACCCCAAGAGTGTCCTTGAGCTAGGGGGCCTTCCGCTCACTCTGTTCCTCAGTCTCTGGGGTCCACCGTGCAGACCTTCCTCTCTAGGCCACTCAGCCTCCTCGGTGTTGCTGAGGAGTTTCCACGTGTGTCCTCCTGCCGGCTTTCCACCTGCATGGTTTCCTGGAGGAGAAATAGGTCATGCAGGGAGCCAGTGGGGAGTGGTGACTTGTGACAGGACCTGGAGGGTGCAGAGAGTGGCAGGACCCTGTGGACAGAGGGGGTGGGAGGGAGCAGGGGAGTCCTGAGCCCTGGGGCTGTGGGTGGGGTGTGAGGAGAGAGTCTCAGAATGTCTGGAGCATGGATGTCATGCTTTCATGACAAGACCTCGAACCTCCCTCAACAGATGAATCACCACCACTTTTTGTTTCTGTAGTCTTGGATGAGGATGCTCCCACGTGCTAGGCACGTGCTCCACCGCGGAGCTCTGTCCTCTGACCAAGGACGAAGGAAAGATCTGCTGCGTTCGACCTCTCACCCAGAGGAAGGCCACCGTGGTAAACAGTCTGGGGCACCCAGTGGGTTTGATTATGGGCCGACTCCCTCTCATCAACTGAGATTAGGGGTTATTGAGCCACCCCCGATGAGCCCCAAGCTCTTCTGGGGAGAGAGGCAGTCAGTCCTTCCACAGCCAGCATTGGCCCCAGCCGACCGATACCCCACTATACCTCTCCCGGTCCCCAAGGCCGTCCCACAGACCCACACTGGGGACAGACACAAGGTTCACCTCCAGACCAGCCAGCAGGGATCCCAGATGTCAGCTCTGAGGTTTTGTAGCTGAGTGGAACATTTTATGCAGGGAAGCAAGGTAAAAATTTCCCAAGGGGTTTCTACAAGATTTCCAGCACTTCCTAAATTAGCCTTGACCAGTAAAACCACCAGAGGAGACTTCCTGGCAGTGAGCGGCGCTTCCATTTCCAGTCCCAACCGAAAGCAGGAAGCATTGAGACAAGCCATAACTCAGCTCTTCAGCTGGCTTCCAAAATTATCCCCGCTCGGGTCTCTTGGCATTTGCACCAAAGGGCAGGAGTTATTCTGACTTGGTCTGTTCCTGGTTATCCACTTGTTTATAGCAAACCTGCTGCAGATGGAGATATTCCACGCCCTCTGCTCCATCCGCAGCCCGGGGAAGCACAGATTCCTGCTACGGCAGGGGTCTCCTCCAGCCTGGAGAGAAAACGGTCAGCCCAGCGCCTTGCATTCTGGCCAGCTGAGTGCAGCTCTGAGCTGGCCGTTCGTTAGCTGGGTGACCTGAAGCAAACTGTGGGTACTCACTAAGCCCCGCTTTTCCGTTCTACAAAATGAAGACACTCCACCCACCTAGGACACTGCTAGTGCAGACGCAGAAAATAAACACTGGAGAGGACATGGAGACGTGGGACCTTTCTGCTGCTGCAGGGATTGTGAAGCGGTGCTCTGCAGAGGAAGCTGTGTGGTAGCTGCACAAAGCAACTAAACATGAAGCGTTATATGATCCAGCAGGTCCACATGCTGGCAGGAGCCCCAGAGAACTAAAAAGGAATCATGAAGAGATATGTGTGCGCTCCTGTGCCTAGAACAGTATTCACAATAGCCCCAAAGTGGAAACTCCCCAAATATCTGTCACATCAGTGGATAAACAGAATATGGTAAATCCATACAGTGGAATATTACTCAGCCCCAAACAGGAAAGAAACTCTGACCATGCTGCACTGTGAGTACACCTTGCAGACACTGTGCAAAGTGAAATAAGCCAGTGGTCCGTGGGTAAATGAGTCCCCTTACAGGTGGTAGCCATAGTAGCAAATCCATAGAGACAGAAAGGGGAATGGTGGCTGCTGATGCTGCACTGAGATGGAAATAGGAATTTGTGTTTGACGTGAAGGAAGCTTCAAGGAAGTGCCTGGGGTGGCTGGTGATGACGGCTGCACGGGGACCTGAGTGTGCTATTGCCACAGACCCTGCACTTGAGGCTGGGCTAACACCTCCTCGGCTGCTTGGAACCTTCCCTGACCAGGCCGCGGGTCACTGCCAAAGCCACTCGCCACTGGGGCAGAGGTGACCGCACTTCCTGAAAACACTTCTGGGGACAACTGCTGCTTCCTCGTGGCCAGGCGGCCGGTGTGTGGCTGGGCGGGAGGGCTAGGCTGGGCAGCCCCTGGCCTGGCCAAGCTGCTCCTGGCATTTCCGGCCTGCACTGTGCTCCCCACCCTGTGGAATCAGCGCAAAAAGCGACGGCAGGCCAGTTCCCGGCACTCCCACAGCCGCGCCTGCCGTTTTTAGTGTGTCTGCGTCCCGCTGTCTCCCTCCCTCCCCTTCCTTCTTCCCTCCCACCTGCTTCCTCTCTCCCTGTTCCTTAGTGTCCCTGGCCATCTCTCGCCTAGTGTGCATGAGTGTGGGCGTGTGTGAGTGTGAGTGTGAGCATGTGTGTGCACGCACCCTTCCCTCGCTCTCCCTCTCAGAGAAGCAAGCGGCCCCTTGTGAGGCCCTGGGCTGAGTCCTGTGGCCGGCAGCACGTGGCCTCCTCCCGGGACGCAGCCCTGGATCCAGTGGTGTCACCGCGACCCTCCGGCGCCCTCTGCTTCCTTTCTGCTGTGAGGCTTGGGGCTCACTGTTGCACAGCAGCAGACGACGACAGGTGCCCTCGCCTTCCGCGTGCTCTGATCAGCTCCTGAGACAACCGCACGGAGCGGCCGGCCGGCCGGCAGTGTGCGTCCCCTCACTGAGATCCCCGTCCCAATAAGGGAGTTCGGCTGGCGTCCAGGCCATCTTTGGTGTCCTTTGCAAGGACTCTGGTCATCTCTGGACACTGTGCCCCATCCCATGGCCTTTACTCTCTGGGCCTGGAGCTCTGCAGCCAGCTCTGTGTGACAATTCTGGTGACCACACGTGTCTGGTTTGGGCCAGGCCAGTGTTCATGGGGAGAAATCAGCCCATGAGCCACCTAGGAGTGAGCATGGCTTCTAGCCTTGCCGCTGCAGGCTCTGAGGCTCAGTTTGCTCAGCGATAAAATGGGAAATTAATAAGAACCTGGCCGGACCATTGTGAGCACTGAGCAAGATGGTGCAGATGGGGCAGGTGGGGCAATAAGGCAATGAATGAATCCAAAACCTCGGTGCTCAGAACTGCAGGGAGGTCTGCTCCTTGGGCTGTGTGCTACATCCCTACCCTTTCATTTATTGTACATTGAGACAGGATTCCGTTAAGTTATGAAGTTGCCTAGGCTGGGCTTGAAATGGAAGTTGTCCTGCCTCAGCCTCCCAGGATTCTGGGATGACAAGCACACACCGTCCTGCCCAGCTGTGTTATAAACTACTCTAAAGCCGGTTGTGGTCCATTCTAGATTCCCACAGTGGGGAAACAGCCCCCAGGTCCTGGTGGAAAAGCCAGAAAGTCACATTGCCAGGGGACACACATGCCATGCTGGAAGGAAAGTGCTCATGTACTTTGCGAGGTAGCACAGGCACACAAAACTTTCCTATAGTTCTCCCTTGGTGTTGACTGAAGTGACCGCTTAGGGTAAAACTGCAAAGTCCGAAGGACCGAGTTTGGTTCCCCGGCTTTGAAATGCTGTTACACTATGACCCTGAGGCTGTTTTGCCTCCCAGAATCTGCCCATTGGAAAGTGCCCCTGTGCCACTCTGCAGCACAGCTCTGCCTTCCACTCTTGGTCTTCCAAGTGGGAACAGAAGAGACAGAGGCAGAAGGAGGGTGCTCACGAGTCCCTGGGTGGGGGTGAGCTTCCTGGAGAAGCTGAGCCTCAGCAAGAAGCCCCCCAGTGTCACACAGGACCCCCCTGTGACTTGGAGGAGCAGGGAGGGATGGAAGTCTTCTGTGCTTCCACACTCAGCCCTGAATTCAGATTCTGACCCCTGGATAGGAACAGGGTGGACATCAGCAAGGACGCGGCCGGAAGCCTGGGCCCCAGCGGGAGTGCCTTCCCCACCTGTGTGTGGCATCACTCTCTTCCCCGCACTTCCTGGAGGACACTGGCCAAGGTGTCCCTCCCTCTGGGGACAACCCAGCAGAGAGGACACTCAGAGAGCCAGGGCACTCCAGGCCGGAGGTCACCTTGCATTCTTCTCCCTGGCACCTGCACCTCCTGCCTTACAGGGCTGCTCCACCCCTCGGGACAGCATGGCCAGCACCCAGCCCACCATGCCTTCCACAGGTGCATGGGCAGAGTCCTGGCCATGGCCCACACTTTGCTCTGCCCAGCTCTCTCCCCAACCCGGGGCTCTGTGCCTTTGGAGGGGAGCTTCTCCCCTCTCCTACCGGGGCAGCTCACCCCCTAACTCCCCACCTGGGTAACTCTCACTGTCCATTCCCAGGTGGGGAAGGCCAGCTGACCCTTGGCTGGCAAACCCAGTCACTCTGCAGTGCACTCTTGCATAGCACATCATCTTCCTCAGTCACATTCTTGGTCATGATTATATCATCATTCAGGTGATGTTTTTGTTCATCTCCATCTCCCCCAGAGTGTCCTGCACTCTGACAGCAGGGCCAGGGTGGTTTCTTCTCCACGTCCTGTCCATGGCTCCAGTGTAGCCCTTAGCAGCAGAATCTCCATGACTGTTTTGCACAATCAAATGGGTGGATGGATGCACAATGTATGGATGAATGGATGGATGGATGGATGGATGGATGTATAAATGCATAAATGAATAGATGGATGAATGAATAAATAAATGAATGGATGAATGGGTAAATGAATGAGTGAATGTACAAAGGGATGGATGAATAAATGGATGAATGGATGAATAAATAATTGGATGGATGGATAAATGGATGGATGGATGAGTGGATGGATGGATGAATAAATGGATGAATGGATAAGTAAATGAATGGATGAATGGGTAAATGAGTGGATGGATGGACAAAGGGAAGAATGGATAAATAGATGAATGAATGAATACATAAGTAGATGGATGGATAAATGGTTGGATGGATGAATAAGTGGGCAGATGGATGGATGGATGAATTAATGGATGGATAAATCAATGAATGGATGGGTAGATGGATGGATGGATAAATAAATGGATGGATGGATGGATGGATGGATGGATGGATGGATGGATGGATAAATGAATGGGTAGATAAATGGATGGATGGATGGATGAATAAATGAGTGGATGGATTTATGGATGAATGGATAAATAAATGGATGGATGGATGGGTGGATGGATAAATGGGTAGATTGATGACTAAATGGGCAGATGGATGGATGGATGGATGGAAAACATGCAGCATGGGGCACAGATACAGCCTCGGAGTCTTTGAATAACCGAGTAGATCCCAAGCAAGACCTCACTTCCCTTCTGTGGGCTCCCATGTTTCCTTCTTCCCTCACGTCTTCAACCTGGCACCTTTAGCGACCTCACCCTTGTTCCAAGGGTCCTTCCTGCTGTTTCACCCAGGAAGGTGAGGAAAGTCCAGGGGTAGGTAGACTCTCTCTGGCCCTCAAACAACAGACTCGGTCCCCAAAGAAACCTCGCCATCACTCGGAGGCCGAGGAAACACAGAGGCTGTTGTGTGACACAGCGATTCCTGCTGGCTTATCAGGCGCCTCCACTCTGCTCCGGGTGGTGGTCAGCTGAGAAGGACCAGAAGCAGAGTCACGAGTCAAAGCTGCTGTCTGAGGCCAGAGTGCTGTCTGGGAAAGACACGTCCAAAAGCCCAGAAGCAGCACAGACGAGATGGGACTTCCTGTCGCCTGCTCTCCAGACAGTCTGGCCTGGCTGAGACACAGCCCTGGCCCACAGGGGAACTTCATCCCTGCCTTCGAGGCCCACGGTCCCCTCGGGATCCAATAGCACAAGTCGTTGCTTTCTGGGGTGAGAGCAGCAGTCAGGAGATGCTGTTGGGGGTGCCAGACACTGGCTGCCCACATTTGATGGCCTCTGTCATCACTACGGAGACCCAAAGGAAGAGCGAGGATTAGGTGGCCGCTCACTGGTTAGACTTACTTTGCGACATGCACTGTTAACCTGCTCCCATGCTGGCCCATGTGAAATCCAGGGCCATGTTGGATTTGGTGATGGTCAAGCTGGCCCTGTGCTCCCCTAGGCAGCTCCTGACAGGGAGAAGAGGGGTCCTGAGAAGGTGCTTAGCCATTATCCTCAGAGGTCCCCAAGTGCCCTTGCCGGGAGCCCTTACTGGGAGCTGTCTCAGGGACCTGTGCATATCTGGATGGGGGTGGGAAATTGAAAGAGAAAATCGGGCTGGAAATCCTTTCCCTCTCTGCTTGCCCTGTGAGTGTTGGAAAATTGGGGCTTGCACCCCACGAAATATAAAAACAACAATTGCAGAATGACTGTGCAGTTGGGTTTGAGCCCCACGTGCAAATAGGGTATCTGGCCATCAGATGGCAGTAGTGACTGGGTTCTTGCACCAATCTTGCTCTGGGGCGGCCACTAAAGTCCAGCACTGGGAAATGTCTCACTGGGTGCTTTGTAGTCAGCTTGAGTGACTATTCAGCATCTCCCAGCATCCTCTTGGCCCAAAGCTATCATCAACGGCAATCCCAGCTCCTAGAGGTGGAGGCATATTCTCTCTCCCACCAGGTCTGCAGGGTTTGAGCACCTGCTGTATGCGCAGGGATGGTGTCGGGGCCCTGGACGCTCACTCCCACATAGCACCCAGCTCCACCCAGCCCACGGCCCTGGCGAGCCTGGCCCACCGTGCACGGCAGGCGCCCAGGAAGAGGGCGGGAGTTCAAAGCCCAAGTGACATTTGAGTCCTGTTTGAAGGCGCGTGTGACTCACAGTTGCCTGCCAGGGAAGAAGGCGAGGGGATCCAGGCAGGGGAACACGCCAGTCACCCTGGCCCGTGTGGCCTGTCACGGAAGTCGCTGAGGTTGCCGCCGGTGTGCGTGGGAGTGAAGTTCAGGGGATGCGGGCTGTGGGGGAAGCTGCTGGGACCAGGGCTCCTCCGTGGGAGTTGACAGCCCTGTGGGTGACCAGGGAGGGGATCTGGGACAGAAGGGTCCTGAGGCTACACGCAAGCTGGAGTTGAAGCTCCCTCACCCTCAGCATCACCATCCCCTGGTCTCCAAGTCGCTCAGGCTGGGTTTGAATATTCGATGCTCCTGCCTCAGCCTCCCAGAGACAGGTGTGCACCACCAGGCCTGGCTGGCAGCGACGCTCGGCTGAGGTGGGGAGGAGAAGGTCAGACTGGAGGCCCAAATCAGGGCCAGGACCCAGAGTGCAGGCAGCACCATGGAGCCAGAGCCCAGTGCTGGCTCCCCATGGTGTGGAGCAGGAGCTGAGAGAGGGCAACAGGCGGGAGCGCCAGAAGAGAAGGGGGCAGGACACTGGAAAGGGGGTGACAGCAGCCACACCAAGACTGCTGCGGTCCAGCTGAGGCACCAGCAGATGCCACTGCAGACCCAGCACAAAGTGACCCCTCCCGGGGCGCAGCCCCCAGCAAGCTGGTAGCAGGGCGTTCCTAACACGCTCTGCCTCTTAACCCAGACCAGTGCCTCTCACAACCTGGTGAGCGAACGCCTCCTCCTCTCCCAGGGCCCCTGGGCATTTTCCAGCCTGGCCATCCTGTTCTTGCTTTCTGTGATTGTCAGCACATTTTAGGACAGAACAGCCCCACCCTTCACGGTCCTGGGGATTGAATCCAGGGCCTTCTCAGGGAGGGACACCCCAGCTCTCTGCTATCCTCTTCTTATTTTGAGACAGGATCTTGGTAAATCACTAATTGGCCCAGGCTGGGCTCTTATGTGTGATCCTCCTGCCTCAGCCTCCCAGACCACTGCGATTACAAGTGTGCCTAAGGACCCCTGTTATTACCGTGAAGGGGTCTGCAAGTCCTGAGTCTCGTAGGGCCCCGTAGATGAAATAAGACTGCCGCTAGCCTTCCCGTTTCTTTCAGAAAGTCAGACGGCAGCCCACTGTTCTGCGGAGAGCTTCCAAACCCGGCCACAGCGCTGGACCTGGCCCTGGGTCCCTCCTCGACGTAGAACCGTGACTTGACTCATTTTATGTTTCTCTGAAGACTCTGTCAGACACTGTCCTCTAAAAGTACTGGTCCCTGATTTTCAGGAACTAAACATTTTCAAACATTTTTTACAGTCTTGCAAAAACTATAGGATAGAAATTTAAGGCAGTTTCCTTGCCAGGGGGAAGTAAATGCATGAAGCCAGGTCTTTATTTGATCACAGAAGCATCTTTTTCTTTTTCTTTTCCATACTGGGAGTTGAACCCAGAGCCTTCACACAGCATTTTTATTTTTATTTTATTTTGATACAGGGTCTTACTAAGTTGCCCGGGCTGGGCTCATACTTGTGATCCTCCTGTCTCGGCCTCCCAGAGTGCTGGGATTGCTGCATAAGCCACCAAATTCCACTCTCGATAACACACAGCGGGACATCAGTTCACAACATTGATTCTTTCCACAATTCGGGTTGCAAATCGAGCTGGACCAGGAACCAGCTCTAATTCAATGGTCAGGTTCAGAGTGGACCCTATGCGCTCCGTTCTTGTGAAATAATAAGCAAGCAATGTGTGCGTGCTTTAGAAATGAAGAGGTGTACACGGCCGAGGTTACACGCCTCAGGCAAGTGTCCAGCTGGACCTGGGTCACTTTCCAGTGAGAATCCCACAGCCTCCGAGCAGGACCCTTGGGTCATCTACACACATGGCCGCACCCCAAAGGCCTTTCCTGTCTCCCCTTGAGGACATCGACTTTGAGAATATTTATTTCAGAAGCCAAGTGCTGTCAATCACCCTGCCCTGCTCATGGATCAGGCCTGGGGCCGATCTGCCGTCCTGGGCTGTTCGCCAGGAAGCCAAGTCCTCACACCGAGCTTCCCAGGCTGCCAGGTGCTGCCCCGGGGCCTGTCCAGTCCCTTCTGTGGATGCACCACACCCTCCCTGCCCTGAGCCTGCTGGAGAGTTTCCCCCTCAGCTCCCAGGAGCACAGCATGCGTGTCCCCAAGCTGCCGTCTACACACACCCCCTGCAGCCCCATGACCTCCACGATGGACCAGAAGTGCAGGGGACACTGAGCCCCAGTCTGCTGGGTCCCTCTCAGATGGAGAAAGGAGGCCGGAGGTGTCGCATGCATCCCTGCCTGGCGCATTCCTGCCATCCTCACACTCACGACCCTGCCGAGGAATCACAGGAGCCTCGAGCAAATGCAAGCTGCCCAGCTCCTTGCAGTGTGGACATCCGAGGCAGCTTCCCACGCTGTCCTGATACCCAGTGCATGCCAGCATCACCTGTAATCCCTCACTCCGGGACACTGAGGCAGGAAGGTGGCAAGTTGCAGGCCAGCATGGGCAATGTAACTGCTTAATGAGCTCCTGACTCAAAATAAAAGGGATACAGCAGCCCAGCAGTGCCGAGGTCCTGGGTTTGAGTCCCAGTCCTGGAAAAAAATGTTAAAAGAGCTAAGAGAGAGAGAGCACCCCGACTTCCTGCTCGTGTGAGGGCCCCACCGTGACCTTCTTGGTGGTCACTGCAGATTTTGAGAGAAGCGCTGTGGGCCGCAGCTGTCTAGATGTGGAAGCCCTGAGCCAGGGGCCCCTCAGAGCCGCGCAGAACGTGGGCAGCAGGTGCAGGCACAGACGCTGCTAGTGGTGTCCCCGGCTCTGCTGATGGGGGGCAGGCTGCTCCCCAAGGAGGCACTCCAGAGCTGGGGGGGCGTCATTGCTCCCTGTGCCTCCCGCCCCGGGGAGAGCCCAGTGACCTGAGCTCGTTGTCTGGTGGGGATGTGTGCAAACTGACCAAGGGACTACGCAAACCTGTCCTTATCTGTGCCGGGGCCACCTGTGCAATAGCTGTGTCCTCAGCGCCAGCCCGAGAAGCCTCGACGGCCATGCAGCCTTGAGCAACAGCTGCTGTGTCCACAAATCTCTTGCCCAATGTCTCTTTCAGCCATGCTGGGCTCGAATGCCGGAGAACAGGATGTCCACCTTGGCGTGGCGGGGCTTCCGCCCCAGGGCAAGGGTCACTCGTGCCATCTCTGTGCTCACCAGTGTGGACACTGGGGGTGGCAGGACCAGTTATGGCTCTCTTAAAGAGGAGATAATAAGTCACCATGGTGGCACAAGCTCCTACGCTTGTCACTGGGAGGCCGAGGCAGGAGGACTGCAAGTTTGACCCCAGCCTGGGCCAGTGAGCAAAACCCTGTGTTAAAGTAAAAAGTCCTTAAGATAAAGCTTAGTGTGAGGGCCCTGGGTTTAATCCCTAGCAGACAGCAAGGAAGCAAGAAGGAAAGTCAGCCAGAGAAGGAGGGAGGGAAGGAGGGAGGGAACGTTTCCACTCTGCTCAGCTCCAGTGTCCCCCACACTGAACCCCCTCCCACTTGCACCCCTAACTTGTTCAACAGCAGGGTCAGATCTGGGCCTGAGCACCAGGGCAGCCACATGGGTCACAGGGAAGGGGCAGGAGAAGCCGCTCCCGTGCCAGGCCGGGCTTATCTCTCCATCAAGCACACAGGAGGCCAGGATGGGGATCCATCTCAGCCCCAGGGCTGGAAACCACATCCGCACCGGCTGCAGGGAGAGGAACTCAGGGGGGGGCTGCAGCGGCCTCCACCTGCCGTGGCGGCTTCCTCCAGAGCCTCGTTCTGCTCCCGGCTCCCATCCTGCCTTTCCCGTGTGTGTGTGTGTGTGTGTGTGTGTGTGTGTGTGTGTGTCTCCTCACTTCTCCACCTTGCAGAGTTCACACCCACCTAGCCCCACGGCGGGCTGTGTCCACACAGATCCTTTCTCTGTCCTGGGCACTGGGCTCAGCACCCTCAGCGCTGCCCTCCCAGGCGGGCTGCCCCCCGCATCTGTCTGTCTGCCCCTGCCACGCTCCCTGCCCTACCACTGCAGGTGCATCAGGCCCGAGAAGGCTGCCAAAGTGCAAAGTTGTGCAGCTCAGCCTCAGTTTCCCCATCCGTAAGACAAGGGCAGCCTCGGGTTAGTAGGTAGAATCGGGAAGCAGTCGCTTGGCCTTTCCCTGTCTGTTGTGTGGGTGCGCTCGGGGCTCAGCCCCCCAGATGCTGGTGAGGATGGGGAGCGGGTCCCCTCCGTCCCACAGGACTCACAGAGGGGCAGCTTCTGCACCACGCCTGCCTTCGACCCAGCAGCCATTGCTCCAGGCCGTGCCCTCCGGGAGCAGTGGGAGAGCTCAGCACCCTGCAGAGGGTGTGGGAACCCACTCTGGGGACCACGCCTCTGGGGAGCCCAGCAGCCACGCCGTGGCTTTGATGCCTCGCTGCCCAATGAGCCCCATGTTGCACGTTATAACAGCTGAGGACAGGTGGCGGCAAGCTCACGGTGGCGTCCCCCGCATCAGGTGTCCGTCCCAGGCGGGCTCCTGGCAGGGTCCCACATCCTAGGGGGCCTCTGCAGTTCTTGCTGCCATGAAACTGTAACAGTGCTTACTGAGGATCAGGGCCCGGGGTGAGCCGAGCTCACCAAGCCGAGCTTTCCACAAAGACCTTCCGATGTCTCCTCCTATACACAGAGGCTGTGCAAGCTGCTTAAAGCCCAGATCCATGAAAACTCAAGTTACGTGACTCCCCGGACTCCCAGGAGCCCTTAGAGCCAGCTGCGTCTCAGAGGGGCAGGGAACCAGGGCCCGCTCTGATCCCCGAGGCCTCTTCCCATCTCTGAGCACATCATGGGGATTCTGCACCACCGTTTATTGGTTTCATTCTCCAGAACAATAACCACGCGGGCACATCTCTCTTTCATTTCCCCGACTTCTATTAGAGATGAAGCCCGGGAGAAGAACCACTGCTGAGATGAATTGGGGGTTTGCGATGTACTTTCTTATTGAGGTTGCGCTGTGAGTTCGGCGACTATTTCACGATCTCCCATTTCCTACATCTAATGTAATGGTCAGTCTTTTCCTGTTACCCAAGGGTAGCAATTTCCACTTTAGACAACATATTTCTTACATATCCTTTGGTAATCATGGAGGACTTAATGATTTCCCCTTGTTCTCTGTACAGGAGTGTGCAGCTGTGTCTGGCGCAGAAATGCCATGCTCCTCTCCTCTCCTTTGCAGGCAGGAAGCCTGTGGTCAAAGCCCTGCTCAGCAATCCGGGGTTGCATATCTCACGTGGCACAAGAAACTGAAGTTGTTTTTAAATGTCAGGGAGGAGGCCCTTCCCAGGTCACCAGCAGGCTGCCAGGCCTGTGGGGAAAACAGGCTGTAACCTATTTCTCAGAGGAATGTCAACCACGAAAAAGATCGAAAAACAAACCTAAAGCCCACTGCACGCAGAAAGCAGACGTGTGCACCTTCTCCAGACAGCTGCCTTGCGGAGCTGGGTCAGCGGTACAGGGGCTGGGGAAGTGATCCAAGGCTAGAGGACCGATGGCTCCTACGGAGGACAGGGAACTGCTCGGAACAGAGCAGACCGGCTGTTTCAGAGAAGCCCTAGGAAGAGCCTGATGGGGCTCTGGCTGGAGAACCCCAAGAGCGAGTCCAGGAACTGGCTGGGGAACTGGTCAGAGGGGACCAGAGGGAAGGGCTTGATGACAGCTGCGGGTAACAGTTGTTCTACGAGGTCCTAAGCGTACGTGAGCCACACCCTCACACAGATCTGGGAAGTGAGCCCCGTCCCCACTCTAGAGATGCAAAACTGAGGCTCAGAGGGGGTGGGGGTTGCTCAAGGCCACCGGTTCACAGTAAAAGACACTGCAGCTTGACCCCAGCAGAGAAAAGTTCTCTGCCCATGGCGGTGCTGACAGCTCCTCTCATTGAGGTCCACCTGGGGGCACCCTGGAGATGCAGGACCTTGTGGCCCAGCTGTGGTCACCTGGAGGAGATGAGGAATCTCCTAAGCCCGCGCCAGAGAGACCACAACTTTGCAGAAGTCAAATGTGGGATCAAGGGTCCCAGCAATGGTAGAAACCTTCCTGTTCCCAAGGAGATTGTAAATCAGCAACGGGACAGCTTTGGCACTGTAATTTGACATCCTATGACTTTAGGTATTGTCTTAGTTACTTTTTTTTCATTGCCGAGACATGATATCCAAAGCCTGAAGTCCAGGGAGGAAGGATTTATTAGCTCACAGTTTGTGGAGGTTTCAGTCCATAATCAGCAGTCCATCTCCTCCCCCAGGGCAGTGTGGCATGGCAGAGGTCCAGCCATTCATGGGAGCAGAAGACACCAAAAGCAACCTGAGAGAGGGAGGGGCAGAGCCAGCCTCTTTCTGTCCCCTGTACTGAATCCAGTCTACCAGGATTAAGGCAGTGCTAGTCCAATCAGGGAACTGATCCAGTAGTCACCACCCTTAATCCCAGCATTGCGCTATGAATCAATCATGCAATCTAGACCCCGACACATCCGAGAAAACCCTCTGGCTTTGGGGGACATCCAGACACAAACTGTAACGGGCACCCTGAGTCCACTCCTGAGTGCGAGTTTCCTAACACAACGGCTCCCCGCACCCTGGAGATGCCGAGGGTGGCTTTGGGCTGGAAGCTTCCAAGGGGGAGCAACCCCATGTGTGTCAGGCAGGCACCTCCCTCACATGGTGTGGGACTGTGCCTCTCCCATGTCTCTGTGAGACCTCCTCACAGTTTACCTACCCAGACCCTCACGCCTGCTTACTTTGCTCCTAAACTGGTGTGGGCTGAGGCAAAAAATACAGTTCCACAGTGGTCTCCTTCTTTCCACCCCCTGCAACCCAACTAGGGTGCACAGAAACCCTTATCCCAGCATCCTGTCTCCTCCTCCACCTCCTCCTGCCCCATGGACCTGACTCTGAGCATCTTTCTCAGCTTCTGGCCAGTCCTCTAAATTCTTTGCACAGGCTGGGGAGCGCTGAGATCCAGACCCCACACACTTTGGCAGATGGCTGGGACTGGGCTCCAGGACGGTCACAGCAGCTGGCATCATCTGCAATGCCTGCATCTATGCTTTGCCTATTACTGGGATCCAGTCACCTCTGCCTGCCCTGGTGCCCACTCCACACCCAAAGCTGATGGACTCCCCGAGTCCTGGGACACTCCAGGGCAACAGCACCCTCAGGCCTTCGGGCTCCTCCCACTGATCCCCTGACCTGCCAGGCAGATTAAGTGCCACCAGGGTCCACATGGGTGGTGGAGACAGTGTCCTTCCTGTCGACGGTACCTGCCCTTTGTTAACAGAGGGTCCCTGAGGAGTAGCCAGAGTGAATGTGGTGAGTTAACTGTAACTGCATGAGAGAAAGCGTGACACACGTCATGGAGATGAGTTAGGCAAGAGGTAGAGGAGGACCTCCCAATAGCGGAAGTGAGGTAACTCTGGCAGGGGCCAGGCAACCACTGAGCTTGGCAGGAAATGGAAAGGAGATTAGCGTGTGGGGAGGCACCGGAAAGGAAGTGGGGAGGCCGCTGCCTGGAGCACTGGCCGAGGTGCCTTCCTGGGCTCTGCTCCTGACTTAGCCTTGGGCATTGTCATGCAGTTGCAGAAGAGAATTAGAGGCTACAATATCCAGCCTCCAGTCTCTATTAGAGCAATTATGGAAACTAAAGTAAGCAACCTAGAATGAGAGACTAATTTGCATATATTAAGTTACTTTTTAACCCAGGCAATGATTTGTAGCTGGTAGACTAAACCAGTCCAGACCGCTTCTGTGAATCCCCTTGTGATTCTCACTTAAGGGCCAAACGCAGAATTATGTTCAACCACCCACACACAGAGACGCAAATGCACAAACATCTACATCCATGAGTGTATAAATACAGGAAAATTGCTGGGGGATAATTAAATACATAATGCTGTGTGGCTGCATCCTCAAAAAAAGTGGTGATGGTCCTAGGGTTTTGCGTCTTAGTCATTAATTCCAGCTAATGTAGAGATTAGAGAAGGAATCACTGGCATCAGACTTCAGCCACATACAATGAGCCAGGCTTGTGCTGTTTTTAATAGGCTTTTCATAGATCAGCCTTTAAATGTAGAGAAACGAAGAGGCGGGGAAACATAAATCCATTCAAAGTCACACTCCGAGCCTGACAGCAGGATTACAGCAGGTACTGCAGAGCTCCAAAGCTCAGCCTTCATCTCGTCAGCCAGTGCAAAAGGTCAGTTCATAATGGAACGAAACACACTGAGGAAAAAACTTAAATGTAAGCATCAGTGATACAGAGAAAATAGAGTATGCCCCTTCTGGCCCCTCCTGGCTCTTCTGTCCTGTCTTGTCACTTGAAGAGGTTTCCTTGTGAGTTATTTCCACTCTGCTCCTGCTCCTTGCTGCTTATGAGTGGTTAAATCCTTACTGATGCAGGAAAACAGATCAATATTTCTTATGGAGAAATGGAGAAAAGTCTTCAATAAAATACTGGCCAAGTGAATCCATCAATATGGAAAACAAATCATATACCTCATGCACACACAAAGTGGGACTTATCCCAGGAATTCAAGGTTGGTTTACCATCTGAACAGCAATCAAATAACCTCACCAGCACGATAAAGGACAAAATCCATAGGATCACATCAACGCATGCAGAAAAAGTGGCAAAAATCCAAACACAGTAACACACTCATGAAATTATAAATCAACAGAACTCCTTGTTCCTCACAAAAGGCATCTATAAAAATTCACAACCAACTTAATGGGAAAGGACCAAGGTAAAGAAATCAATTCTCACCAAAGGGTTGCCCAGCCAGAGCAGTTAGCCAAGAAACGGAAGCAGACAGTGTTTGTAATGGAAAGGAAAACGTCATGATACTGCACGTGGACCATCACAAAGAATGCACACACACGTGCACATGCATACAATTAATAAGTTTACTAAGGTTATAGCATATAAAATTAGCATGCCAAATCAGTTACAAATCTGCACACAAACAATGGACAGTCTAAAAATGAAGTTAAGAAAATAATTTCATTTACAAAGTCACCCCCAAAATAAAATACTTAGGAAAAAATTTAAGGAGATGCAAGATTTGTACCTAAAAATCTTTTTTTTAAAAAAAACATTTCTAAAAGAAATAATGGATATAAATGTAGAGGTCATGTTGAAGTGTTGAAAGATAGTATTATTAAGATGATAATATGGTCCAAGATGGTCCAGAGAGTCAATGCAACCCCTGTAAATACTCTAGTAGTTTTTTTTAAACAGAACTGTAGGTCAGTTTTAAAATCCACATGGAAAAGTTTCTTCCCTTTTCACAATATCTATTATATATTTTAAACCCTATTTACTCTTTCAATTTCTCACACAAGGGAGACAATATGATATTTACACTTGTGAAATCCAAACCCCTTCACAATAATACACTCACATTTCACTTATGAGTATGGTCTCAAGTTGCATCCATTTACTCATAAAAGTCTCAAATTTATCCTTCTTTATAGCTTAGTATACTCCATTGTATAAAAAATACTACTTCTTTTTAATCTGTTCTTTGGTTGATGGGCATTTAGGTTGTTTCCAAGATTTAGCTATTACAAATTGTGTTGATATAAACAAGAGTGCAAATATATGATGTAGTATGATGTACACTGTAGTATGATGTTTTTTATTCTTCTGAGAAAATACCTACAACATGAATACCCAGTTCAAATGAGACCTCTAATCCTAGGTTTAGAGGAATCTCCACACTGATTTCCACATTGGTGTACCAATCTACACTCCCACCACCAGTGAAGAAGGGTTCCTTTTTCCCCATATCCCATCCAGCATTTGTGATCGATAGATTTCCTGATAGTAGTGATTCTTTCAGGGGAGAGGTCGAATCTCAGTGTTGTTTTAATTTGCATCTGTCAAGTGACCTTTCGCATTTCTTCATCTGGGAAGTGTGTATCTCAGATGCCCATTTTTGGATTGGGTCTTTGAATTGAGGGGGTTTGATTTTCTTTCAATTCTTTATGTTCTACATAGGAGTTCTTCATCTGAGGGTTAGTTGACTAAAATTTTTTTCTCACTCTGTGGGTTGTCATTTCACTTTGTTGATGATTTCTTTTGCTTTTTAGTAAGATGAGATCCCACTTGTTGATTCTTGGAAGTATTTCCTGGGAAGTCTGGGTTTTGTTCATGAACTCTCTGCCTATGCCTATGTCTTCAAGAATGAAGGAACTAAGGTGAATGAAAGGGGGAAGGACAGCAGGAAAGAAGGAAAAAATGTGAGTTGGTTATACTATTAATGTCCCTAAGTTCCTTGGAAAGGAAGGTTTGTGCTAATATTGATTGCAGAAATTTATATGTCCATGTCTTGTACCCTAAGCAACTAACATGCAATGTATTAGCTGTTGTTATTCTCTTATTATTTTCTTAAGAAATTGTGTTTTACCTTTTTTCCATATAATGAAAAAATCCATATAGAAGCACAAGAGAACTTGAATACTCAGAACAAACTTGAAAAGGAAGAATAAAACTACTGTGGCACTCACACTTCCCATTTCTGAATCTTACTGCATGGTACTGGCATAGTGGGAGAATGAAGAACCCAAAACAAACCTGTACTCTGCTGTTTATTGATTATTTGGTCATGTGCCGAGAATACGCGAAGAGCAAAGAAGAGTGTCTTCAACAAGTGGCTCTGTTATAAATGGATATGCACATCATATCCATGCTTCTGGACCCTTGCCTGATCAAATATACCAGGATGAGCTCAAAAGTGAATCACAAAAAGTCACAGGAGAAAGCATACAAGTGAATCTTCAGGGCTAGGTATTTTGCAAGGTTATTTGGATATGGTACCAACAATATCAGCAGCCAAACAAAAATAAATATCAGCCTGTGTTAAGATTAAAAACATTTCTCCATCACAGGATCATAAGAGTGAAAAGAAAGATTACAGAATTGGGGAAAATATTTACAAAGTGTGTATCTACTACAGGTTCAATACCCAGATATAAGGAGCCGATGCAACCTAACAGCATAAACGATGCAATTGGAAAAGTACTGAAACAGACATTTTTCTAAATAGTATGCAGAAATGGCCAATGAATGCATGGAAAGCCATTGGTCATTAGGTAAATTTGAATGTAAACCATAATGATGCTATCTTGCATGTATGATAGCTAAGAGCTGAAAACAAGCATTGGTGAGGATATGGACAAGTTGGAGATTTCACGCATATTGGGGAGAGTGCAAAGTGGCATAACTGCTGCTGGAAACAGTTTGGTTGTTCTTCATGAATTTAAGTACAGAATTGTCTTCTGACCCAGGCACTCTACTTGTAGGTGTAAACATGTAACAATGCAAAACAGGTGAGCAACCAAACCTGTATAGAAATATTAGCCCTGGAAACAATCCAAATCTCCACCTACAGATAAATGAATAAACAAAATGCACTATATTTATTGAATGGAACAGTATGCAATTGCAAAATACATGATTACAACATTCTACAAAACCACAGTACTAATGAAGTCAAACACAAAGGGTACAACTCCACAAATCCATTCATATTAAATATACAGAATAGGCAAGCCCAGAGACAGAAAGCTGTTTCGTGGTTGTCAAGGGTGGGGATAGAGTTAACAGTGAATGACTTCTTGTTATGAATTAGACCCAAAATATCTCTCAAAAGCCTTGTGTGTTCAGATGGGGCTTTTAGGAGATGATTAAATCTTGGGGGTGCTGAACCCATCAGTGGACTGATTAATGATGAGTTCACAGCTAAATGTGCTGTGAGGAGGAGGGCCTGGTTAAAACAGGTGGGTCACCAGCGGGCGTGACTCCGGAGGGTTATCTCTCCTCCTGGGATCTCCCTTTTCTCTGCTTCCTGGCTGCCATGATGTGGGTAGGTTTCCTCCACAATATTCTCCGACTGGCGATTTCTGCCCAAAGCAGGACCACCATAGACTGAACCTACTGAAACTGTAAGCCAAAAATAAACCTCTCCTTCTTTAACTTGCAAGTATTTGATATTTTGCCCCAGAGATTGGAAAGCTTACTAATGAAAGGCTTGATGAGTACAAGCTTCCACTTGTATCTTAGATACTTTTTCAACAAAATACTCAGCAGCCATAATTTAAAGGAAGAAAAGTTTATTTCCACTCACAGTTCATAGAGGTTTCAATCCATAGTCAGCTGGCTCCAAGCAGGGTGGCTTGGCAGAGGGGCATCACACAGGAGAAACAGTCCATGGCATGGTGGGCAGAGGGCAGCAGCAGCAAGTACCAGCAGCTTGCCTTTCCCTTTTGTCCCATCCAGGCTTCAAACCTTTTGGGAGGTGCCACTCACTCAGGGTGGGGCCTCTGTCTTCAGTAAATCCATCCAACCACGCCCAGAACTGAGCTAATTCCAATCAGTGGGCTAATTCGCTACCACACACCCTGAACCCCAGTGTCACGCACCCTAGATCCAGCCAGCTCCAAAATGCCCCACCCAGGAGCACATGAGGCTTTGGGGGGACATCTTAAATACAAGTCATGATGATTTGATGTAGTAACACAGTTTTGAAATTAGATAGTGATGATAGTTGAAAAATGCTGTGAATGTACTTAATGCCAATGAATAGTAAACTTCAAAATAATTAGAATATTAATTATGTGTTTGTTATGTATATTTTACCACAGTTTTTAAAAGATGTAATAACTAACACTGATGTCATGCTGTAATTAAACTTCACAAAATGTTTGAAAATTCCATTTTGTGGTGAATAATTTGGAACTCAAGGAAATAAAGACAAAAAGACCCAAGGGTGGTGTCTTACTCAGAGCTTATGCCTGAAACTTGTAGAAACTTCAAAGATGAATAAATAAATCAGTGAAGGAACGAACGTGGGAACCAACTGAGACTCAGAAAGCTGAACTGACTTTCTCGTGCTCACATAACTGGTAGGTAAAGGAGCCAGAATTCAAGCCAACGTCTTCAGTTCCTGCGTCTCCCATCCATCCCACTGTGTCATGCTGTCTGTCAGAAATACATTCCCTGCCTTCTTTTCTCTGCACTTCACGGAACTGCTAATAATTTAGAAAAGTAAGTAATCCACATCTATCACCCTCCATTCATACAGGCAACACAAAACAAAGCCAAAAATCTGGAGAAAAGTCAGTTTTCACAAGGCTACAAAGGCAAGGTATTCTAGATAGAGCCTGGATAAACAATCTGGAAGATAGTATCTTCCAAACCTAACCACGCACACACTTCCAGGGCACCTGCCTGTCACAGTCACAGTTCTGGGACATGCTGGGCCTCAGTGATAGTGCTCCCGGGCAGGAAACCGGCTCTCCTGAGATGGCAGAATCTGCTCCAGAAAGAGGATTAGTGGTTTGTCATTTTTGACTCGTGCATGACATTTAAGGTTATGAAGGAACTGTTTCCACCAGGACCCAAACATCTGCTTCAAAAGAAAAAGATGTTATCTAACTGTCAGAAGATTTGTTTACTTGATGCTTGAATATATTGATGACTACTTGGATTTTAAAACTTATTTAATCTGGATATGAAACTGCAGGTGTGCATATTTATACACAAAGACTTGGCATTGAATATTTAGATGAGAAATAATTCAGGATCCAGCACCGAGGAAGCCACAGAGGGCTGCAGCCCAAGGTTAGAGACTGAAGTCTTGCAGCCCAGATGTGATGTGGGTGTTGGCACTTTCTCACTGCAGGGCCCTGAGCACAGTGCTCTCCTGTCCTATGATGCAATTGGTGGATATTGGTGCAACAATTGAAATACGCTTAGCACAGCGCCTACAGATAGCAATTGCTCATGGATGGAGCTTGTCTTTAAAAACCAGGCACTAGTGGTGCCTTTCCACCATTAATTCACATTAAGAAAACACTTTCCAACAGTGACAGAGGCAATGTTTTGGGCATCAGATGCAGCGATTGATAAAGAACTCCAGACTGAAGTGCTATCTACTGTGCTAACGAGGCCCCTAATAAAGAACTCTAAAACAGATTTCTAGGCATAGTCCTGTCAATATGAAAACCAACCAAAGAGGATGTGTTCCATGATCCAAGATTCTCAAAAGAAAATGCAGCAAGACTTGGATCACACTAAAAATCTAGCTTGGTAAAAAAGTGCACAGATGAAAAAGATGACAAATCAAAGTCACTAAGGTGAGTGGATGCTTGGCCATCAGTGTAAGGCGAGGCTCACAGAATGTGAACACAGTAAAGACAGTGCTTCGAGCCAAGCTCCCAGGACAAGGGCAGAGTGGAGTGGCCCAGGGCTGAAGCGACTCCCGACAAGGAAGCCCATGACGGTCCAGGAGCTGAGAGCACCACGCCACGCTGTATCATCACAAGCCAATGAAATTCCATCTCTGGCAACAGAGAAGGTACACGGGCAGACTCAGTCACTTGGTCACCAATAGTGACGTGGTGGCTTTGCAGGGGACCCTCAGGTCCAGTTCCTTTCGCTCCATCCTTGGTGCTCTTGGGAACAACCAGTTCATTTCTCTGGTCTTCATCTGTTTCCCTGCAGAGGAGAAAATGACAGTGTTAGGTTGAAACCTACACAATAGCCAATAGCAGACTATTTTACCTCCAAAGGTAAATTCAAGGTGATTTATGCTAAATCCTAATCCGTATATATGGCCATATGGCAACATCAAATAACGTTAACAGATCAGATTAACCACAGTAGTTTGAAATAGAAAAAGTCAGAAATGGGAAAGTACCAGAAAATGGTCTCGTTTTATACAAATAATAATATTTGTTATAGCTTGGGTCTTGAGTGTCCCACAAAATGCGCACATGCTGAAGGGCTGATCTCAGCCTACGGTGCTATAGGGAAGTTGCAGAGCCTTAAGGAGCCAGGATATGGTCACAGGAAGCTAGGACATTGGTGTGTGCCTTTGAAGGAGAATTGGGACCCCAACCTGTCTCCTTTGCCTATTTGCCTCCTGGTCACTATGAGGTGACTGGTCTCCCTCTAGCACATGCTGTACTGCTACAGGCCCAAAGCAACTGGGCCAAATCGCCATGGCCTGAAACTGTGAGCCAAAATAAACCAGTTCTTCTTTGACATTGACTCCCCAGGTATTCTGTCACAGCAAGAGAAAGTTGACTAATACAATATTTTAAAAATTAGAATGCTCTAAATAAAGTCACTCAAATTCCCTAATAATTACAATTGCTGGAATATTATGATGCCCAGATCACTTACACTCATGTAATAAGCTTATGAGTTCTATGATAAATGTCTCCTTACTACAGTCCCAGAAAGCAAGAGATGGTTTGGCCCAAAACAGTAAGTACATGGTGAAGATAAGACTCAGCAAAGGCTTGTGACTCCAGAAATCTGAATTCTTCCCATGGCACCGGTTACCACCGACACTCACGAGAACCTTTTCCCGGAAGTAAGTTTTCAGATCTCCGGGGCTCAGCTCCTGGGCTCTGAATCCTGCAAGAGGAGGGTTACTTGGAAACCAGAGGGAAAGGTCAGGGATTCTCAGTCCTTGCTTAAGTGGGTGGTAAGTACCAAATATTTTCTGTTTGGAACAAGGTTTCCAATTCCTGGGGATTCTTACAAAACAGTCACCCTATCTGGGCAGCTATTACTAGAGAAGGGCGCCTTGCGTCATTATCTAGCAGAGGGGATCAGGATTTGGGTTTCGGGCTGGCATTTCTTAGAATTGGTTTCCTATTTTCAACTAAAGGTTACCTTCCCCATTTTGTTCTTTCTATCATAGATGCTAACATTTCCTGAGTTGATCCTTTTCAAAACGAGCAGGGAAGTGAAAAAAAGTCCACATATTTAAGTGTTCACTAGACACCGCCACGCAGGGATAAGTGTGGTTTAACTGCCACAGTTAGCGTCAACATCAGCCTCTATTTCCTGTCTTGCCGTTTGCCTGAAATAATTTCACTGCCACTCAGATCCAGAAGGGCATCTGTCTTGGAGCACGGCACCTCGGGTCCTTGTTCCCTGCTAATAAATGAGGCTGTCTTGCCCCTTTGCAGATGCCTCGGCATTTAATTTATGTGAGGTTCCTAGTTACTCACCATGTCCCCTCTTCAGTGGCCAAGAGGCTCAGTGCTCTGCATAAAGCCAAGGCAGTGACTCTCCATACCGAGGACAGATCACTGGTGACTTCTACAACCTGTTTATTAAAGAGAAGAAAACAGTGAGAGACCACACACACACACACACACACACACACACACACACGTCCTCCTTGAAGTTCCCATTGCTCCCCCACTCAATCTCTTCTCCAGGCTGGAACCCTGAATTTGTAGTTTTCATTCGTTTGTAGTCAGAGCAAACCCCACTTTTTTGGATCCTATGAAATAAATCTTTGTTTATATTTCCACTGCAATTGCTATTCTTATTAGACTCTAGAAACAAAACAGACAACCTTCAGTTGAAAGTGTTCCCCTTTACTCTAGACCCTAGGCAGTCTTGCAGGGCTTAATTAATGGAAGTAAGTTTCATCTTAAAATATAACTATAGATCGCTGGTTGGCTCCAGACATGGCTTTGCTTTGTGGCTGAATTTTGCAGATCAAAGGCAGGATGGGCATTCTGCCTCACTCTGGTTCTCAAATTGCTTGGTTAAACATTCAATCATTCACATTCAGATTCAAGACAAGGATTATCAGGAGGGACATGTATTCTATTTTCTTCATTCCTGGATGTCATTCATTATTAAACTACCACAGGCTTAATAACATTTGTAAGCATCTGGCTTGGGGAAATGTCACTAAGTTCCTTCCTGATAACTTTTCTGTGATTGGAATACATTGTGTGATCCAAACATGCATATTCATCACATGTAGTACATGCAAGGCTAAGCCTGGGGACTTGTGAGGAATTGTGCATCTGAGCATACATAAAACTCAGTGGCCCCGCTGACCGTCTCTGCCCTTGATCTTCAGGTGTCCACCAGGACTTCACTCCTGGTATGTGGCACTGATTAACTTACAGACACTCTGTCTTCTCTTGGTGACACTGCCCAGTGAAAATGAGAGCAGGCATCCCGAAGTGTGGTATCTGGGAAACGGGAAAGGGTGACAGGAGGAGCACCCTAAGGAGACAGCAAGGGCACCCACTTTCTTCAGGAGGAAAATTTGCAATGTAGAGTCTTAGAGGATTTGGCTTTGTGTGTTTGTTTTAGTTACTCTAAAAGAGTCAGAAGTTGTCTCCAGGGGAAATTTCTCTACATAAAAGAGGACTAAGTTATTCTGGGAAAAATTCAGTCATCCAGGGATCATCTGGTTTCCAAGAAGGTGATTTGTACTGAGAATTAGAAGGACATCGTTTGGAACCCAGCAATAAAAGACCCAGGAAAGGCCGGGGGTGTAGCTCAGCGGCATAAACGCCTGCCTGGCAAGTGCGAGGTTGTGAGTCTGATCCCCTGTACCAAAAAAAAAAGAAGAAAGAAAGAAAAGAAAGATCACTGAGTTAATTTGAGCAAGATTATAGTCAATGAATTATCTGTGCAGGTATAAAAAATCATCTAGGATCATGTTGTACTTCATGCTTTTGTCTGAATATTTAATTAGCTAGTATCTTGCCTCTTCTTAAATTCTGTGACTCTTCTTAATCTGTTTGTGATTTTTCTGAACATTTTTCATCCACCTGTTATTTCCTCCTCATTGATGTCCACACATGGTTAGTCATCAAATCCCACTAACCTAGCTTCTCCTGTCCCACGTCTGAATGTCTGTCTTCCAGTCCTCCACTGGGGAAGTCTTGCTTTAGGCCCGTATTATTTCCGGACAGTGATGCTCTGATAATTTGCTATTATACTTTTCTTTTTCCAAACCCTCTTTATCTTTTTAGGGAAGTCACACTGCAAGCAGATGATAGAGCATTTTGGAAACCAGTTTCCTTATCATAACCCAAACATAGCACTCCTTTAGCAAAAAACAAGATATCTATTAGATGTCACAAGAAGTAAATCCAGGACCAATTTACCTCAAAACTAGCCATTCTGAGAAAGAGCTAATACTGCAATTTTAAGGTCCTACCAGCAACTGGCAGTAGTGTTAGGTGTGGTTCAGCAGTGGTCCTTGAGCAGAAATCTAGGTCACATTTAGTATGACACACATTCCAGCCCCACACAATGGAGACTGCAGTTCAGTAATTCAACCTCTGAAAACAATTCTCTGTAATTCTGAAAAATCCCTCAGAATTTTTTCTCAGATAAAAAAAATTAATAATACATGCTTTTTATAAGCATACAGAGAATATAAGGCGATATCTTTAATTCGCCTGTAGTATTACCACCTAGAAAACTATCAGTCTCTTGCAGTCTTTCTGTTCTGTATGAGAATTTCACAATTGGGATATACATGTGTGTGCACACATATATGTCAATACCCCCAGTACATATAGTCATCTGAGAGAGATTCGTTTCAGGGATCAAAATCCATGATCTGCACATGCTTAAGTTTCCTATACAGCACGGTGTAGCATTTGTACATGACTTCCACGGTGTCTCCCATATACTTTAATTCACCTTTGGGTTCTTTGTAATATCCAATACAATGTCTAGCCATCACTTTGCATACAGCATAGTACTTACCCTAAAGCAAATTCAAGTTTCACTTTCCTGGAACTTTCTGGAATTTTTTGTTCTGAATATTTTTCATCTGTGGTTAGTTGAATTTGCAGATGTGGAAGCCACAGATGCGGAGGGTGAACTGTGTATACTTTCATCATTTACCACCATACGTGAGACAATACTTAGCAAATAGTAAGTTAGTACAAGTATTAGTTTAGAATTAGTAATGGAATATATTGAAAATAAAAACCCAAAGTTTGGCAATAGGTAGGAAAACCTGTTCAAGAGTAAAAACTAAACAATAGACTGAATACCGAGACCAACAAAATATTATTTTGTACTTTTGACATCAGAACTGGTTTATTTTCTTGTAAGTCTTCCCCTTAACTTTTCCTCTTAAAAAGAGATGAATTCAAAGAAAACTGTGCAGTGTTGGGCTTGGGAGGGTGGTCATAAGTTTGCAAAGCTGTGAACCGAGAATGTCTCTTACATGAGAAATATTTGGTGACCAGCAGACTGCTCTCCAGCAATATCAGGTGACTAAGAAGCGAGGCTTGGGGCAGAATCCTTCCCATTGGTTTCCTCTTTCCTTCTTCTAGAATGCAGGTGGTCAGGAGGTGGAGAAGCCTACTTGTGAGATTGTGGTCCAAGCTTGCCAAAAGGCCACATTGCATTTCTCACACAGCATAGGAGAAGGTAAAGGGATGAGAAATTTCAAAGTTAAATCTGAAAGAAGACAGGAAATGACTACAAAGAAGAGAGACACTGAAAGTACAAAATAAGATAGTAAAGCATATCGAAATACCTATTTTTATTAGTTTTTTTCAAATACCTTTTAAAAACACAAGCTCACTAATGTCATAGGTCAGGTTCCCTGAAAAGGAGTTCTGAGATAAAAAGTTGCATACAGGAAGTTTAATGGGAAATTTCTCATGATCAACTCCTGTGAAGCAACGAAGGAAAGAGGACCAGAGAGAAGCAGCAAAAAGCAGTGACAAAAAAGGCCTCAGCCAATTGCACAAGGGTCCTGAGCTGGAGCCTTTCAGAGATGACCTGATGGGTGTACTCACGCTGAGCTTGTGGAGCCTCACATTGACCACACAATGGATGTGAGATGCTGCAGGGAGGTGTGACTTTGGGGGGAGTCTATCAACCACTGTCTTAGCTACTTTTCTCATTGCAAGACAAAATACCTGAGAGCCAAAGCTAAAGGAGGAAAGCTTTATTTAGCTCACAGTTTGTAGAGGTTTCAGTTCATAATCAGCTGGCTCCCAGGCAGAGTAGCACACAGCAGATTGACATCACAGAGGAGAAACACTCTATGGTGGACAGAAGGTAACAAAGAAACAAAGGGAGACCACAGCTCCCTCTATCCCTTGTATGTTATCCAGACTACTCAGGGTGGGCAGCACTCACACCCTTAATCCTAGTGCCCTTGATCCTGGCTCTGCACCATGAATCAGTCCTAGTGTCATGTGCTCTAGATCCAGCCACCTCTGAAAAAGCCTCATCTAAGACTTCATGAGGCTTTGGGGGACATCCAGACACAAACCATAACAACTACTGACAGCAATCTTGGTTAATAGCAGAGCTGAGTTCAAGAAGTCATAAACATCTCTGACAGTGTCATGAAGCAGTGTCTCGCTCCTAAATAAGGAAATTTAGGAAAGGTGCACCAAGAACCCACCATTACTAAGCATTACTAAGCATGTGAAAGTTTGTCATAATTTATAATGACAAAATATCCAACTCTGGGTTATTTATAGGAAGTTATCTAAAATATGAGGACATAAAAAAAAAGAATGAGAGACACAGCATGTGGCTTATAAAGGACTTACGTAAGACAAAGATGTCAAAAATAAAAGAGTTAAAAAGTAAATACACAGAAATATTGTTATAGCTTTTATACATGTTCTTCATGTTCCTCATAGTCTGTGCGTCAAAGGCTTGGACTCAGTGTAGCACTGTTAGGAGGCCTAGCATGAGGGTTCTCAGGGATAAAACCTTTGGGTCACTGCAGGAGTGCCACTGAAAAGAATCACAGGGCCTATTCTTTCTGCCTCCTGACTTACGAAGTGAGCAGTTTATAATACTACCTGCTCCCAGCCATAGCCACCCAGAACACTCCCTAGAGAACCAGAGCAATGGGGCTGTCTGACATCAGGATCCTTGAGCCAAAATAAGCTTTCTCTTTGTAAGCTGATATCCCAGGCATTTTGTGATAGTGATGGAAAGCTAACTAACACAAATGTTATAACGTTGTTAGTTATGGAGTGGTGCCTTAGTTCACGAACTTAGTTTATCCCATGATTCTGGGGCAGGCGGCCACATGTGTGTTCATGTGGAGAAAATGGTGATGGTCATAGTCATTACCCAATGCAGGGTTCATAAACAGAAGTGAAATTTCAGTGAATGCTTCTGTTCACAGACCAAGTTGCTTGCAACCAGAGCCATTCATTGACCAGGTATTTCTGTATGAAAAGAGAAGGAAAAGTTCTTTTTTATGTTAAAGAAAGAATGCACAGAAATTTTTGAAAAGGAAATAAATTCAAAACTATAAATGCTTTGAACAATGACATGATGATAATATAATTGGATGATAATCTAATATGTAAATCAAAGTGTAGTGGACAAGTTCCTAGAAAAAATATAACTTAACAAAATGACTCAAAGGAGATTTGCTTTAAAAATCAAATTTTCATTGCATCAATTGAATTTGCTGCTTAAAAGCTTTTTTCAAAAGAAAATATCAAGCCAGACAATTGTACAAGTAAATTATAGAAAAATTTATTGAAAGTACAGATAATTCTATCCTTTAGACAAACTTTCAAAAGTATAGGGAAATAAAAGAACACTATTCAACTCAGTTTATAAAGCTAACCTTTCCCAAATACCAAAACACTGAGAACTTTCTCATAAAACATGTAAAATATTCCTGATATAGAAAACCCAGTTGGGAAGTGGAGAAATCATTTCAGTAGAATTTCCAACAAGAGGAAAAATATGAAAACATGCCCAATCTCATTAGTAATCAGAGGAATTCCTAAACCACAGTAATATTATTGTTTACAACCAGAGTGGCAACCAAGTTGGAGATTCACCATATCAAGTGTCCAGATCATAATGGGTTGAAGTGCTTTTTCTGGACTGAGGGTGCAGTAGGTGCTTCAAACACAAGAGGGCTTTTATGTAATGGCCCTGAGTTTAACCATGAGAGGCAAGTCCAGCAATGGCATAACGAAGCCAAGGGTTTTCAGATGCAGATCACAGTCCGACAAAACCAGTCATCCTTGCAGCATTTTCAGTGTACACCTACGTTAGCCAGAACTCTATGCAGTGTCTGAAATCTTAATCACCAATTAAGCCAAATAACACAAAATTATAGTAATATATAAATCAGCCTTTACTTATCTTTACATCTTGTCTTGTTTACCTTTCTCTCATTGCTGGGACAAAATACTGGACACCCAAAATGAAGGAAGAAAAGGTTTATTTTGCTCACTGTTTGTGGAGGTTTCAGTGCATGACCAGCTGGCTCCTCGGCAGGTTGGCACAGTGCAGGGCCAACACTGCAGGCAGAAGACTGCAAAGCAACAAGAGCAGAAGACAGGCTCAGGGAACAAGGCCCTTTTCCTCCATTACATTGTAAGCAGGTTGTGCCCCCTGGGTGGGTGTAACACTCTCACCTCTCAGTGCACTTCTGCTGTACAGGCTAAGGATGTTCACAAAACAAGGACCCTGGCCCACTGCTGAACCACATAAACTCCCACCCTTCTCAAACTGACACAATGGACAGTGTCCTAAAGAGGTAAGGGAACGTCCTTTACAGCCTAGAGTTAAGTTTCTAGACTTCTCAAGTTGACACAGTGGATCAACCATAACAGCTAGAGTGAGAGATGTTTCAGAGGACTATAAAACAAATATGGTCACTGATAAGATTTTTAAAATCATCTTACTAATAATTATTAATGTTTCCAGTACTTATAAAATGCTTTATATGATCTACAAGTTACAAACAAGTTTGCAAAATACTTGTATTATGAGGAATACAACAAAATAGACAGCAAGGGTGCTACAGGTTTATTTTGTCTTTTTTGAATTCTCTGTGAAGCAACGGGATCATGAAATACAGGGAACCACAATGGCAGAGGTGACCAGAACTTTGTTGTATGTTCAACAAAATCCAAGAGGCCTTTCCACAGTGTTGTGGTCAGGGGTTGTGAGGAGAACAATTAGAATCAGGACACAGAATTTATAATATTATTTTATGATGATCACCCAGAGTTTAACACAAGAAAATGCAGGAAACCTATCTACAACACTAAAGATCTGGAATATTCAGCCAAGGGCCTGGATCCCACAGCAATGTCGTACATGAGTCCAGATGAAGACCCAGAGCCCAGGAGAGTGCCTCCCACAAGTCCATCTGGAGGTCTAGAGCCCACGAGAAGGACTTATACTGGTCTGTTTTACTGATCCATGCTGGAAAGGCATGGATCAAATGTGATCCAAAGGTCAATGGTGGAAGCTAGAGAGTCTATGCCAGTGAGGAGGAGCTGTCAGTAGCTTCTACACTGGATCCGAGAAGTCACACTCAAAACAAAGACCAGAGCTGTCCTGAAAAGCATCACAGCCATCCTCAGCGACACTGAGGTCCCAAGCTCTTCCAATGATAAGAACAGAAAGCCAGCATGAGTTTGTCCTGGAGATTAAGTGGTACACGTCTTCCCCTCCGGAGCCAGGAAACAACGCTTGATGTAAGGACCAGAGCTTCTCCAGGAGAACCAAGGGCTCAAACAGCAACACTTAGAAAAACCCGCAACACCTCACTTTTCTTCTTCACGTTTCTATTTATGCTGGCAACTTTCCTCATCTACGCTCAACACCATGCTGATTTAATATAGCTGGTGTTAAATTGACCATCAGTTTTTAATCCATTACACACAGCTTTAATATTTGAGGTCCTTTTTGGCCATGATTCTTCAATTCTGTGGATGTTTTCAAAGTTGCCACAATTTCTGAACCAGTAAAAGATGAAAATGATGAACTGGAAACTCAGTTCTGTCAGTCCAGAAATTCTACAATTCTAGAATACACCACTGATGAGTGGTAAAAGCACAAGTCTTGTGATCACTACAGGATTTTGCAACTCTGAGTACATACTAAGAAAAAAGCATCCTGCCCTTTCTTCTGGAATCATCTACAGGACTTCTGGCTTTGTAGGCCACCTCAACTGACCACAATGGGCACAGACAGATACAGGCTCTGGGGGTCTGCAATCGGACAGCACTGGTTCTTTCTCTGAAGCCAGTTCTTGGACTTCTCTTAGCCCCAGGCTCCATCTGTAGAGTAAGGCCAACTATACTGGCCTGGTAACAGGTCAGCCTGTCCCTGGTCAGCTTGTCTGATGCCTACCTGGTGAGCTCCTGAGACCACCAAGCACTGCAGGGGCATCCCGAGGACAGGCTCGAGATGTGCCCATTGGACTGTCCACCCATTATCCCACTCTGGCCACCCTGCTACTGGCCATCTCCCTCTCTGCCCTCTCCTGCCCAGGCCCTTCTAGCTCATTTGCTGCTGTTGTCCACCCTCAACCTGTCCACTGACACTGATGGACATCTCTGCCCTCCAGCGCCTGCCACTAGATATTTGCCATCAAAGTGGAAAATTAGCATGTCTCTAAGACTATCATTCAGTCCACAAACACTAGTTGGCACCAAAATATCCTTTATAGAAAAACTACCAAGTTTAGAATTACACATTGTTGTTTGATTCTAATTGCTCTTCTGTGTCTGTCAATCTGACAGGATTAGTCTTCTTCTAAGGTTCGTGTTCCAGACCCCTTCGAAGACTTCAGATCAGTTATTTCTCACAATTCAGGGTTGCCTGACACTATCTGATAGCGATTTCTCTTTGTTGTGTCCTCAGTAAATCTTATCAGATGGAATAAAACTTCGATTTGTTCCCTTGTTGGTGATGCTGGCTTTGATTGGATTTCTCTGCTGTCAAATTATTCTCATTCCAATTTTTTCCCATGTTGAGGATCAAACCCAAGGACTTGCCCATGCTGGGAAGATGCTCTATGACAAGCTACATGCCAAGATATTCTTCTTCCATTTTTAATTAACTAACATATTGTGAGGAGCTAATCTGAAGCCATGCCATGAGATGATAATTTATTCAGGAATTTGTTAATTATATGAGTACAAACTCATGGTTTCCTATTCCACTCAATGGATTATAATCCATTTTTATGCTTTTTTATTTTGATTTCAATTTCTTCCAGATGTGGACAGTGAGAGCCTCTTCAAGTTTTATTCTGTGTCCTTGAATATGTTCAAACTTTAGAAATCTTTATTTCCTGACCTACAATCCATTCCACACCCACACCATACTCTCTCTGTCCACAATCTGGAATCAACCATTCCTGCAAGGATCCCTGGGTCCATGTGGTAGAGACTGGTGTTCCAAAACCAGAATTGAGGCTGGGTGAGCTCATTACCAGCCAGTGTCCACATCCTGACCACTAGAGGACCAAGTTGTGGAGTACCTCTGGATGTACGAACACACCACGTGTGCTGTGTGAATGTGTCTTCACAGCGCTGCAGCGGTCAGCCGAACCACAGTTTCAGTTTACACCTTTTCATGTTCTAAGATCTTTCCTGAAACCCTAGGTTTCTTGTGATGGGATAGAACTCATGTTCCTCTTGCCGTGGTCTCCCAGAGTATTTGCCTTTTATCCTCATAAATACCATTACAGAGGAAAGCTTTGAGATAAAGACCATTACACGTTTATTCATAACTAATATCTCCATCTTTTCTTTTTCCTGGAGCCTTATGAGAGACTTTGTTGTTACTGCTCTAATTGTAAAAGGTTACCCAGGTGGTCCTAAAAGATCCCACTGGATTAATTTAGCTTGCTCTCCGTCCACTTCTTTCTTCACTGTATTAATCTATTTCTTGGAACCATAACAAAACAACTAAGACGGGATAATTTATAACTTATTTAGCTACTTGGGGTCTCCCAGGAACTGTGTTAAGAATCCCCTTCAAGATCTCGGGCTGTCTCTTTGGGACCCGAAAGTCTCGGACCCGTAGATTGGCCTGGGCTGTTTGGATCGAAAGTCTGCGCAGACCTGCATCTCGGCGCGACTCTTTGGGACTGGGAACTGCCTGGAGATCGGCATCTGGGCCAGGTCTGTTTGGGCCCATAGCCCCGCCCTTCACCCCCAGGAAGTCTCTTAGAAAGCAGCATCTCGGGCTGTCTCTTTGGGACCCGAAAGTCTCGGACCCGCAGAGTGGCCTGGGCTGTTTGGATCGAGAGTCTG
>PVJX010013665.1:0-46834 GCA_004027295.1 Dolichotis patagonum | reverse complement strand
ATGTTCTCAGGGTTGGGGGCTGGGAGTGTTTTCTTATTTCTCCCTTTCATCATGTTTTTGGTTCCTTCCATACAAGTGTACAGTGTAATTCCCAGACCCTTTTCTTGTTGTTTAAGGCTCCTCTAGAGGGTGCAGGCTAGGAGCTTTAGCCCTCTTCAATAGGTTATCAGAGATTAGAGTTCACCCAGGGGCAGTGTGCACTAGCTCCTCCCTTCTGCGCCAGTCAACCTTTGCAGGCCTTCACTGCATCAGTGTGCACTGATCTCAGGGAAGTAACTGGGTCCCCACCAGGGGCGTGGCCTAGTCCAAGCAGATTCCACCAATCCGCTCGGCGACGGGAGTAACCAGCTGAAGCCACTTCCTTATGGAGTTAGGGCTGTCCTGCCCAAATCCAACAGGTCGTCCAGTTGGTTTCCCCTTTCCCGTGGCAGGGTCTTATTCCCATCACTCACCGCATCCCCGAGAACTGCTGGACTGCCCGACCTCCGACTTCAGCTCGCTGCGGTGGGAATTCATGGTGCCTCTGGGTGGGTCGTGTGCAGAGCAGGTCCCGGCGAGCTGCACGCAGGGCTGTTCAGCTCCGGGCTCCGACGGCTCAAGCCAGTCGCTTTGGCTCGGATCACTTGTTCAGGTCGGGCGGAATTCAGGCGTCTTGAGGAGGGCGCCGTGCTCGCTGATCTAATCTTCACTAATAGTAGCCCCAGGACCTCATATTCGAGTGGGTTTTTGTGCTTTAGTTTCTTTCTGTGTTGTGAGAGTCTATCTCTCTCTGTTTGGGTCTCTCCAGGGTGTTTTATTCTGGCATTTGAGCTGTCTCTCTCAGAGAGGGTCTCTCTCCTGCTACCTACCCATCCGCCATCTTGTCTCTTCTCCTATAGAGCTACTCTTAATACAGAATTTTTTTTTTAATTAAAGAGCAATCATAAGCAAAAAGGACTAAGGTGAATTTTTATGTCCATTTTTCCTTGTAATCAGGAGAGTGAATTTTGGTTTTGAAATGAGTGGGTCAATTTTGAGTAATTGACTTAACCTTGCTTAATGAATTTATATGGTCCTCTTAGGCTTATGTATTGATTACATACTTTCAAAGCCTCTGAAAAGCCTGATGTCTTCCTGCTGCTTGAACATTGTTACCATTTTCAAGTTAAGACATAAAGATTATGTACATGTTTCTCTATTAAATTTTTATTGAGAACTTTTTTCTGCTGGCCTGTCAGAGAATATATTAGATATATAGTACTCCCTATTCTCAAATAGGTCACACATTAGCAAAGGAAATGGCGTTGGTGGAGAGAGGAATTGGAGCCTCAGCTAGGCTGGACGTTTCGATGGTCGTTCCCCTACTCAGAAGGCAGAGTTATTCAGCAGAAAGATGGGAGTGTGGAAAGGCATGGACTTGAAAGAGTTTTGAGTAGTTACAAGTAATATTGACAAATAAACTCATAAGTCTTTCCATTTATTTAATCCAATTTTATTCTGTCTTTCAAGTGTGATAATTACTGGAAATGACAAAATTTGCATTTCATTTTTTAAAAATTCTTAAAATTTAGACTTTCTGTGAGTAAATGTAAAGGTAATGTCCTTCTCCCAGAGACTTTGACCACAAGGACTCTTCCTTCTCTCTGTTTTTTTTTTTTTCTTTCTTTTCTTTTCTCTGTTCTTGTATCACATTTCCTTAACAGAGTTGGCTGGGTTTTGCAGAATGAAGCACTAGGGCTTAATACCTTGCTTATCCACCTCAGGCCGTGGGACCACGGACAAATTCTTGTGTCTCTCTGAGCTTCAGTTTCTAGCTCTGTAAAATGGACATGATACTACATGTAAATGTGCTGAGTACAGTGTCCAGCATAGACAATAACAGTAGCTCTCATTGCTCTTATTGGCACTTAATAGTAACACCTCAGGTTGTAGCTTGTTTCATAATTTAACTGCTCCATTTCTCTCCACACATAGTGTTAAGGGACCCTACTGTATATCTTTTGCCTTGTCCTCTGTACACTCTTAGGTTTCTCTGTCACCTTACGCATGCCAGACCTTCTGCATGTTTCTGGCGAGTGGGTACTTTATGATTAAAGTTGTAATGCTAAGTCTTAGCAGTGCAAGGCCTTTGAGGATTGCCTCAGTCTAGTGATGGTGAACCTTTTAGAGCTTTCAGTGATAACAAACAGTTGGCTGTGGCACGCATGCCATAGTTTTAGCATCTCTGTCTTAGTTCATATTCCGCTTCTATAACAGAATACAACAGACTGGGTAATTTGCAAAGAGCAGATTCATTTGGTTCACAGTTTTGGAGGCTGGGAAATCCAAGAGCAGGGCACCAGCATCTGGTGACACTCTCTATGCTGCTTCGTAACTTTGTTCTACGGCAAATGAGCATAAGTAATATGGAGAAAAATCAGACCTTACGGATCCCTTTTATCTGGAATCCCATCCCATGACAACAGAATTAATCCATTCTAATCACCTCTTACAAGATCCCACCAATTAATACTATCACGATGACAGTTAAATTTCAACTTGAACTTTAGAGGGACATTCAAACCATAGCAGGATCTATTATTCTTTTGTCTTCAATGGTGTGATAGTTTCTTACATGTTCTTGCTGTGGAGTCAAAATGATAACCTATCCTAGGTGAAACTGGGGGGCAGGGGAGACGAGTAAGGGGGTGAAAGGGACTGAAAATGATTGAAGTGTGTTATGTGCATGTATGAATCTGCCAAAATGAAATCCATTAATCTGAGTAACTAATACGCATTGATTGAAAAAAAGATGTGAAAATAGAATGGTAGGGGAAAAAAAATCTGTATTTTAAAAGTCTCAAAACTTTCATTGTTTTGGACAAAGGTTATTATAAAATTCACAGAATACAAATAAGTGCATTGTTGTTTTCATAGTAAGCTGTAAATTTTCAGAACAGAGTTGGAGAAAATTCTAGTATATAATAGTACTTCACAAGTTAATTTTATCTTAGAATGATTTAGTTAAGCATAAATAACAACACATTGGTAATAAACTTTAAATTATAGTAAAACTCCATTACTGAAAGAAAACATTTTTCATTCTTTGTATTTCTTTTCTCTATTTATCAAATCATATCCTTGTGAAAAAATTACTACATAAGGGTAGCACAGAATAGTGGGTTTTGGTACATCATGTAGCATACTTTGATTATTCTTTCCCTCCTTTCCCCTCCCCTCCTCTCTCTCCCTTTCGCCTCACCATCCTTTCGCCTTCCCTCCTCTCTCTTCTAGTCCCCTTCTACATCTCTAATAATCTTCCTTCTACTCAAACCATGTCCTTTACACACATATGTCTCAGTGACCTCTCTACTTGTGAGGGACCCTTGAGGCAGTCTTCAGGTTGTTCAGGCTCAGCCTTCTAAGAGACCAATGCCAGAGTTCAAACTTATTATGTGTATTTCGCTGCTGTCTTATACTCCTCCCTTTGTCCCCTTCCCTTTTCCTTCTTCCTTCCTGTCCCCCCTCATCTTCACCCTCCTCTTTCTTCTTTTTATTTTCATTTTTGCTGGTGTAGGAGCTTAAACCCAGATTCTTCACACTGAGCAGCATCCCTACTATGTACGTATGTATGTATGTATGTATGTATGTATTTAACTTTTGAGGCAAGGACTCATAAGTTACATAAGCTGGGTTTGCATGTCTCCTGCCTTAGCCTCCCATAATTCATTGTAATCTTGGCAAATAATTTTGTGTATATACAGTCATAGTTTCTTTGGTTAGAATTTTGATAGTAGAGGAATTACATTGTGTCTGTTTGAAGTGATCATAAACTCAAAGTGGATTGAAGTAGTTATTAACCAATAATAGTTTTGTTGCTTTTCTTCCTTTTTGGGGCAGCAGCAGGATTTTATTGGGACCTGACAGAAGCATCATTTGACATGACTAATTTGAATCAGAGGAACTGTTTTTTAAATTCTCACAGATTTAAAGAGCAAGTTGTTTTGGAACTGTTAGTGTGGTATTTAATTAATCCATACAAGTTGTAATTTGGTTGTCAGCTTCCTTAATTTTCTGCTTGGTTATGTTTTTCCTCATCGGGTGAGTGATTATCACATCACCTGAGAATGTCATCTTATTAGTCACCTCTCCCTCTCCTGGATAGGGACAAGTTCACAGTAAGACAGGATAGGTGCCTTCCATGAAGCTAAGTCAAGGCCATAATTGTCTTTTGACAGACCTTTACGTGTTTTCTGTATTGTATTTTCTGGCAGCTTTCTAGTGGCTGGTGTTGAAGGGAATATTGTGTTTTGCCTTCATTCAGTTTTCTAGCTTCTGTTGAACTGTCCTGTTGTCTTGCTAAATTCCCAAGGTGTATTCTTTCCTCATTCATGACCATAATAAAACATCATCTGTGAGAGGATCAGTCTGACTTGCCCATCCAGAAGAGATGATGTGTTTGAGAACTACTGTTTGTGACTCTGGGAGCAGAACTGTGAGTATTCAAGTGTGTTTTGTTTGGAATTGAAGTTTGTCTTTAAAAGCTTCAAAAAATAATCTCCATGATTTTTAGGCACACCTCAATACATCATTTACACAATAGACTTCTAAGGCAAAAGAAAGTTTCTAGTGTCAGAGGAGCAGAAGTTTGAAATAGGTCTAAACGCTATGCTCGGATGTGAGCCAGCCAGGTTTGTTCACCTTGGAGCTTGTTAAGAGAGAGGGTGAAGCTCTGCTATACGTTCTCCTGTGTTTAGCTCAGCTTGTCTTTGCTTATTAAAAATAGGCTCATTGTCAGTGTCATTCTCTTGGGATGAAGGCATCAGCCAGGGCTTCACACTTGGTCTCCTGCCAATTGTGCACTCACATTGGTATGATGTGATTCAGAATTTCAGAGTTGCTAAGTCTGAGAAGAAATCATTTCCCATCACCTTTCTATATTCTTACCGACAGGTTGAGGATTTTGCTGTGGCTGACCCAGAGGAAGCAAGCCAGCTTGATCTGATTTGGAGTTTCTTACACAGATCATTAGAGGTTCTCTTTATGTGTTCTGTGTCCTGCATCATACGGTGAGGTCATCTTATAGGATCAGCATCTAGTATTTTTACATTACCTATTTCCTCCTTTTTCCAGAGGATTTAAGATTGTAGCTCCCAAATACCAGGTGTGATCTAAAAATCTGATACGTATTTAAAATTTTTAAAAATTCATTACAGTAAAAGACACATTGCCATTAATTCCCCTCAGAATACTCTCCCTTACTTCAAACATACTTATCCCATTGTTCTCGCCACTTTCTGAAACAGTTCTGGAAGTTCTTTTCTGTGTGTGTCTTTAGTTGTACTGTCGTGCCTGCCTTGATATCCTGAATGGATTAGAAACGTTTGCCTGTCATCTTGATTTTGGAGAAGAGCCAGGAATTGCATGGCGCCACGTCTGCTGAATAAGGTGGATTAGGACACATTGTGATGTTTTTACAAGATTGCTTTTCTGTTAGATGGCACTCAGCAGTGATATTCACTGTATTTTTGATGATTCTTGTTAAAGATACAAAAGAGGTCTTCTTGAACTGCTTTAGAAAGTGGCAAGAATTTGGGCGTGGTAGTACATGTCTGTAATCCCAGCACCAAGAGGCTGAGGGAGGATGATCACCACAAGTTAAAGACTAGTCTGAACTGCATAGTGAGACTCTGTCTCAGAAAACAAAAAAATAAAACAACAACAACAAAAAAACGGTGGCAAGAATGATGGGATGTGTGCTTAAAGTGAGGGAGACTACTTTGAGGGAGATTAATGGCAGTGTGCCTTTAATAAGTTTAAAAAATTTAAACATTCACAATATTGTCTATCACCTCTTGTGTATCCACTTTCTGATATGCACCAGGTATGATAATACATATTTTTCCAGTACTTTTTAATACTCACAACTTCCTTGTGGGAGAAATTCTGTTATCCTCTATTGAAAACAAGGAAACTGAGGCACATGCTAGATGATTTGCCCAACAGTATCCAACTCCCAAGGTCAAAACTCAAAGCCAATACTCTTGCCCCTAAGGTAGACAAGTATCTGATAGATATTTTGGTTTTTGTATTCCTGGTCTGGTAGAACTGATAGTAATACTGACTGAATTGATTTGAATATTAAGCCATCGTCAGTTGAGTCACTATAACTCAGCAACATGCTATGCATATAGGAAGCATTTGATGTGTTAACAAGAAGGCAGCATATCCCTTTTACAGATGAGGAAACTAAATTCCAGGGTGATCAGGCAAGTTGCCTAAAGTCATCTATCATGACTAGGGGCAGCAGGCATTTTTGAACCTAAAGGCCATGTGACATATTTAATGTCAGTTAAGATCACAATTCTTTTGGCCTTCTACAATTTTGGATCATTTTTCCTAACACAACCACATTTCCAGAGTGCTTCAGGTTTCTTCCAGTTGTCTTTTCCAGTTACTTATATACTTCAGGCAAATGACTTGCCCATTCTTATCAACCTCATATGTAAAAGAAGGATAATTATAGCACCTACCTTAGAAATAGATTGAATGAGATAGTGCAGGTAAAACATTCAGTTCAACGTTTAAGGCATGGCAAACACTAAAGTAATTAACATATTTCCTCCATGTGTAGGTGTAGAATCCAGCATTGTATCCCTCTGAAACAGTGTGAGGCTGAATTTTGGATCAAAAAAAAAAAAAAAATCAGAAGTCACATCTTTTAAGAGAAACCTCATCTGCACATAGGACACATCAGATATCATCCGACTGGATGAAAGGCAGTGGCAAGTGAAGTCAGGTGTTTACTAGACGGCAGTCAGTGGGTGCCCCTGCAGAACATCCGTGCTCTGTCACTCAGACCTTACCTTTTCTACTGATCCAGTGGTCTGAAAAATCTAAACCTCAACGACTCAGAGGCCTGTTTTAGTTTCGCCTTATAAAATGTGGCTTCTCCCTGTGTGGTCTGTTTTCTTCAGCATAACCCCACGTTCAGTAATGAGCTATGACTCTTAAAGTAGCCATTCACTCTGTGTTGTACAGAAGGATCATGTCTCTTATTCTTCTATCTCATTCTTTCCAAGGTGTTTCTCACATGGTAGTTCTTTGGTGTTTAATAAAAAAATGAAACTGGATATGCCTTTTAAAGGTGGTTGACCCAAAATTGGGTACCTGCTTCTCATCAGCCAGTACAAAACAAACATGTTAATTGTGAGTAGAGATTTTCTTTGGTTTTAAAAGACAGTTGAGCAAGAAACACCTTTAAGTTTGAAAGCTCACTGGGGACAGAACCTTTCTCTTATTCTATACCTAGTCCTCTGAGCCCAGAACCTGGTTGCATGTGCTGGTACTCAGTGTAAGTCGGCTCTTTTGCCTTCAGTGGCTTTCATTATTGAAAAGAAAAGTATTTTATTCATTTGTCCCTTTAACCAGAGTTAGCGTAGCATGATGAATGAAACAGACAGGGTCATTCATTCCCTCAGAGAACTAACATCTTAGTATGAGAACAAGTAAAAGAAATATAAATACGAGATGATTGTTTTGAAGGAAATAGAGAAGTGACCTTTCTAGAAAAGATAGTCAGAAAAGACTGTCTCATATCCTCTGTGGAGTTGACATCTGAGCTAAAATGTAAAGGGTAAGAAATGACTAAGCATGAGCCATCTAGGCAATAGCATCATCAGCTCTGTAGGCCATTGAGAATGGAAAAAGTATAGGCTGTTTGAGGATCAGAAATAAAGTATGGTCCCAACACTTGAGAAGCTGAGGCAGGAAGATTGTTGTGAGTTTGAGACCAGCCTGGACTACAAAGGGAGCTCAAGGCCAGCGTGATTGGCATAGTAACAGCCTGTCTCAAAAGGCCAGGAAAAAAAAAGTATGGATAGAGGACCCCGACCAAAATAGGAGAGTAGTGGGTAGTGAAATTGGAGGGGAAGTGGGAGCCAGAGATAAAGTGCCTTCGTAGCCCCTGGTTGTTTGGAGTTTATCTTGAGTGAAGCAAGAGATATAATAAAGGTGATATGATCTGACTTGTTTCTATGTTTTTAAATGTGTTTGTTGCTGTAAGGGGATGATGACTTGAACTAAGGGAGTGAAGGCAGAAACAAAATTATGGCTGGGTTTGAATAATCCCAGTATTTTAGAGATGGAGTCAATAGGCTTGCTGAAGTTTGGATCAAGCAGCAGTGTGGTAAGGTAATGGGAAAGATCAGGAACGTTTCTGAAGTCAAGAAGACTGAGAAGGTGAAGAGGTTTTGGGGTGAAGGGGAAGTTGGTATTTAAGACTTTTGTCTAGAATGTAAGTTGTTGCAAATTTCCATGAGATATCACAGACTCAGACACCCACTGAGATCTGATCTCGGTGTGTGAGTCTAAAGTTCCGAGAATTTGGCCTAGCTATATAAATGTGGGAAAAACAGTCTGTAAACGATGTTTAAATCCTAAGGCTTAATAAGTGGTGAATCTCTCTTAGCTCGTGAAAACACTTCATGCTACTTAACATGACTAGTTTAAAAATTTGCTCCTTTAGGATACTGACAGTAATTCAACTGTGGAAATACACTTATTTTACTGCAAGATACCCATTTAAAATTTATTTATGTCTCAAAAGACCAGGAAGGTGAAATAATACCCTTGGCGCCATAAAACCATTGTCTGAGCTTGTTTTTCAGAAAAATCCATATCCGGATAGTGTAACCAAATGTTGAACAGTGCCTAGTTGGCTGTGTTCAAATAGGTCAGGTGTAACTTAAGCCCCAAATGCCTTTCGGCAGCCATAAATTAAACTGAAGGTAGCTGAGATAAAGCAGGAGTGCTTGTTGACCCCAGATTAGAATCAAGGGCAGCAAAGCTGCTTAGAAATTGTAACCCTAGGTGAAGCTTTGGACTGGAGACAAGCAGCATTAATTTTATGACAATTCTGGTAACAGGAAAAGCATGGGAGAAGATGCAGAATCATGAGTTTCAAATTTGAGAATTGTTAAGAAATACAAGAATAATTTTTTAAAATGAGAACACCTCCCAAGGAATCTGGTTAAATAACTCTGGATTGGTGTTGAAGACTGTATTTCTAACAAATGATTCTGATACAGATGACCCATACATCACGCATTGAGAAATACTGAGTATGGAAAGACCTCTGAGACCATCTAGTTAGATGGAGAGCAAGAAAGTGGAAAAGGTCTTGCCCAAAGCTGCAGGGCAGAACTGTTAACAGTCTCACTGTTGAATGTCTACTTTACATGTTTCAACTTTGTAATTTGAACAACTATTTCCAAGAAGTCAGTATGTAATTTGTCAAGTAATAATTTCTTAGGTTTTTTCTGTTGTTATTCTTTTCCTTTTTTCCTTGGACTACTGTATTGTTGCTACCCTTTATTCTGTTTTGTTTTTTTTCTCTTTAAATAAAATTATTAAAAAAAAAAAAAAAGGCTGCAGGGCAAGTTGAAATGTTAGTGCAATTTAACAACTTAACTTTTTCCTCTTCAACCTGATGGGTTTTTCCTCTTCAACCTGATGGGTGAGTGGAAAGCCAGTCTGCCCTTCCCAATCTCAGGTTGCCTTCCTTCATTCTATTTGTGCTTTTCTTTTTCCAAAGCACACATCACCTTTTAATGTGAGAATAACTTACTGCTTTACTCTGTTTATTATTTGTCTCACCTCCATAAATTAAAAGCTTGTTTTGTTTCACTGTAGTATTTTATATGCTTCAAATGGTGCTTGACCCATAGTAGGAGTTCAATGAATATTTGATAAATGGATAGTTGAAAAATATTTTGTTAAACTGTAAGTTAATGGGCATTGTGGGAAAGTATCAGCCCTTAGGCATTCTTAGTACAAAATAGACTTTTTTTTCATTTGTTTTGTTCTGCTTGAATCAGAGGTTTCAGGAACAGTTTCTTTATAGCAGACTAACCACTGTGTAAAAGTATCAATAGTAGTAATAGTAATAATGGCAACAGTAATACCATTGATAATACCATTTATGAAATGGTTACTATTTCCCAAATATATACGGTATGAAGTTCTGAGCTAAGGACTAGCTCACACCCTTTATCCCATCTAAATCTCATTATGGTCTAGAGGTGAGGAACTGGGATTGTCTATTTTCCAGAGGAGGAGACTGAGACTTCTTTAGGGATACACAGCCTATACAGATTTAGGATCTGTGATCCTAACAGTTAAGTCACCAGTAACACTTAGTTTTAGGTCTGGGGTATTCGCTCTTTGGAGAAGGAATTGAAAAGACTACGCAGCATCACTCTTTGGGGTACCGCTGGGCCAAAAACATCAATCTCCAAGGTGGTATAAAACCACAGGCTGGAAAAAAATATGCATTTTTTTTTTCAGCTCAACTTTCCAGCATTCCTCATACTCCCAAGTCTTTCCATTCTCACATTACAAAGAACCTTTCATCTTGAACTGGTGGGCTTTTCTCACTTCTCAGACAACCTCCCTGGAGTTGGCCAAGGAAAATTCCTGTGGTGACAGGTCATGCTGCAGAATTTCTAGGGAAGCCACTGCAGTACTCATTCATACTCTGCCTCCTCAGGAAGGGTGAACGGAAAGGGAGGGGGGTCCTCCTCCACCCACTTTCTGTAACACTTCAGCATTGAGGCCTCAGGAAGGGGCTGAGGGAGATGATGGTTTTATAAATATGGGCATAACAGAGCTCTTGTGAGACTTGGATAGACCTTTGAGTTCTGGATACACTGTACCTTTTAAACTGCTTAAGAGCAACAGAATGAAGTGTCACAACCTGCTGTGGATAATGTGGCATTCATTCTTAACCCTGGCAGTGAAGACTGGTCATGCTGCACACATATGGCAGCAGATCTCATTTAATTTTTATAATGGACAAGATGAGACATCGTTGTCCTTCTGTGGCTAAGAAGGCCTTGAGAAATTGGAAACTTGCCAGTCTTACGGCATTAATGAGAAGCAGAACCCTTTATTAAATACAGGCTGAGTTCTGAGGTTTGTCTTTGCTAGTTCTTCTGCAGGACTGGTTAAGAGCATGGACTCTGGAGCCATACTGTTTGGGTTTGAATCTTGACTCTGCTACTTTACTAGCTGGGAGACATTGGGAAGGTTACTAACCCACCCTCCACTTTGGCTTATTCATCTGTAGCATGGAGTTAATAATGTACTCATATCATTTGTTATGAGAATTAAGCAAATCGATGTATGTAAATCTGGCACATAAAAGGCATATAAGTGCTGTTATTATCAATTTATATATAAAGTCCTTTTTGTCTGATGGAAACTTAACCTCAGAAATTTCAGGGTTTTTCTAACCAGCCCATCCCCCCAGTTCCCACTGCCCAAAAGTTGTGTCCACACACATAAGCATTATACATGGATGATTTATACGGAGTGGAGCCTGGCATATAATTAGCTCCAGTAGATACTAGTGGTAATGGATATGATACTAGAACTTGAGGGTATGGGAAGGCAGGAATGGAGGAGAGCATCTGACTCCCAGTTGGTACCATCCTCTGGGGTGGAGCTCTGGAAAGAAAGCTAGGCTCTGTCTAGGTGCTCCTCTCGTGGATTAGATAAGAACCAAAAGGCAGTCATTACTCTGCATATAGCAAGTTACTGTTATTTTAATGCTGTAACATGACCATGTATTTTATTAAATCAAGGGATAGAAAACATGGAGGTATTCAGAGTTCCTGGTCAGGCTACATTAAATAATAAAAGGTTAGTACTTAGATTAGTACTTTTCCAGGGATAAACTGTCTCAGAACAGCTTTTTGCTGTGCCATTTATTATAAAGATTGTCACCCTCCAACCACCACCACCCCGTGCTTGGCTGTCCACAGCGTCCTCCTCCTGTCTCCCTTGCCCCTGGGAAGGCTAGGCTTCTCTGCTCTTCTGCTGTCCGTCTGTGCTTTTTTTGTGACTGTGCGTTTCACTTCTCTTGTAGCTTAAGAGTTGGACAGTGGAGGACCTTCAGAAGAGGCTCGTGGCTCTTGACCCCATGATGGAGCAGGAGATTGAAGAGATTCGGCAGAAATACCAGTCCAAGCGGCAGCCAATCCTAGATGCCATTGAGGCTAAGAAGAGACGGCAACAAAATTTCTGAGCAAGACTGGGCCCTGGACTTCAGTGAATTCTGGATTGCTCGTCTCATGTCTGTCAGCCAGCACTTACGCTATGTCATTTCTCCACAACACCTTTGTGAACTCAGGAATGTGCACCAGTGGGAAGGGCTACCTTGATGGTCATTGTGCCATTTGATGTGTGTATTTACATTGATTAGGTATATTATTTCGAAGATTTATGTCGACGCTTTTAACTCAGAGTTTTAAACCCCAGAAACAGAGACTGTTAGTTGATAGCTGGGAAAGTTTTACACTGTTTTTTTGTTTTTCTTTTCCCAGTAGTTTTTGATTGTTCTTTCTGGAAGACTTTTAAGAAATATATAAATATACATATATATATATAAATTATAAATAGATTCCCCACTCAGTGTGGTGGCATCTCTGTACAGGTACAGTTTTGAACAGTTCACCTCTTTGCTGTAAGATTATGGTACTGTGGAACGTGGGGGCTGAGGACATCAGGAACCTGTTGCAGGTCACTGAATCCTAGGAGCCAACCTCACTTGTGTAGGGCAGCATTTAAAAATTAGGCTTGGTTTCCACCGTGGTTCTAGCCTTGCGTGGTCATCACTGGCTTTTGGAGCTGACAGTGATGCTCAGAACACCTTGAGAATTTGTGTGTGGTCTTTGAGTCCCAAGAGAAGCCTGGTACCCTTTTTGCAAATTGACCTTTACTGTTGGCAGTGTCTTTCGTCCATCTCCACTCTCCCAACTGCCTAGAGTCACGTGACAGATGTTTCCCAGTGCCTTAAGAGGAGAGGTGATCCAGTGGAGGGACAGGCTTACCAGGAACTCTCAGCAAACACAGAACTATGTTCAGTCCACAGAAGGAAAAGGATTTTGAAACTCTCTTTGTTCGTGTGAAAAATTACATAAGTGGCATTTTGCTCCACATTCCTTAGGGATGGGTACAGGGCATTGCTTTTTTTAATCTACATTTAAATATGTAACTGTTTTCTTTTACTGTTAAGAGGTCTGGAAATATAAATGTGAATACTCTAGGATGCTCAGTCTGGACATAAAAAATGCCAGAGTTAGAAAGGACCATAATGATCATCTGGTCTGACCCTGTGAGAAGAGAAGTGACATGGCTAATGTCACAAAGCAGGTTATAGTAGGGGCAGGGCTTGGAACTCAGGACTCTACTCCTGGAACACTGACCTGAGCAGCCCCTTTCCTGAGGAAAGAGATTTGTGACCATTTGGGTTAAGTTGTCCCAGGGATCCCAACTGATAGAAACCGTTCTTGCCTTGCTTCTTTTTAGTTGACCTGGTTATGAAAAGATTCCCCAGAGAAAAATATCGGTGAGTGTACGAGCTCTGCTGTGTCTGCCCAAGAGCCGACCAGTACTTGTGGAGGTAGATTTAGGGCCTTAAGCACAACAGAGAGGTTTGTGTGAAAATAGCATGAAGCCATTTTCCTGCAACTTTGGCTCAGTGCCATACTTCGTTACACAGACACAATTCCGACAAGTATGTTTTTATTTTATTCTAGTATCTCTTCCTTCAGCTAAGAGAGTCATGACTAGGTTGCACAAAGAATACTGTAATTTGATTCCATAATTGCTTTTGCTCCCTAAACCTGAGAATCAATGGAAAGGCAGGGATAGTTCTTCTGTGATCAGATTCTGTTCTTTGCAATTAAAGCAGTTTTTAAAAAAATGTAAAAGGTAGTTGGTCTTCAGAGATTAGCCAGTGAAGTAGCTATGTGGTAGATAAAGAAAATAGAGGACAATCTGAGGGTTCTACGGGCATAATAACAGCTAGCATTTATCGACCACCTCTTATATGCCAAGCTCTGGACTAGGTAGGCTTCAAATTTCATATTAGTCCTGTGGGCTAAGGATTTTATCTCCATTTTATAGGCATGAAAATGGATTTGGAGAGAAATATTCCTTCCCAAGGCAGTACAGCTAGTAAGTGGTAGAGTTAGGATTCATAGCATTACTCTATGCAGCCACATGCAGCCATGTCTAACCTGTAGCCCTCAGGCATAATATATTAAAAAAAATTTTTGTTGTTACTTAATACACCAACCTTTTTTTTTTTTTTTTTGTACTGGGAATTGAACTCAGGACCTTGTGCTTGCCAGGGAGGCGCTGTGCTACTGAGCTAAATCCCTAGCTGTATTTTATATTTTTATGTGGTCCAAGGCTCTTTACTCATTGTGGCCTGGGCAAGTCAAACTGTTGCACACTCCTGACAGAGAAAAGTCACTATCTATTTAAAATGAAATGACCATCTTTGTTGTTGTTGTTGTTTTTGGTACTGGGAATCGAATTTGGGACCTTGTGCTTGCCAGGCAGGCACTTGGGTCACTGAGCTATATCCCCAGTGTGACCATCTTTTCTTGCACATACTAATTCCATGTGGCATTTTTAGGTTGGAAAACAGCTGAATTAATAGGTCTGATAGCTAACTAAGTTTTAAAAATCAAGCATTGAGCATGCATACCCCACTTCACTTGCTAGGCTAACAAGTCTGCCATAGTCTGTTTTCTCTTTAAACAAAGGGAGCAGAGAAGAAAGCCTCTTTCTTCTTTCCTAAGCAAGATCCAAGTAAAGGAAAGCTCAGGTTTTCCCCATAAATATTCTTGAGCTATGAACCTTGATCTGGATGATATTTTGCTTTAAGCATATGTAAACCCAACATACTGGTCCAGCAAGTCCATTGCTTATCAGTCTAGCTAGACAGAGCCCTTTAGCGGAGAGCTAAACAATTTGACTTTAGCGAAGTCAAATTGTTATGAATCAGATGAATTTCCTGGCAAGATATATTTGTTTTCTAGTGACAGAAAGGTAGAGAAGCAAGTCTTTGTCATTTTTTCCTTAAATGTTAAATTCAAGATATTTCAGGTTTCATTGAGCTTAAGGTTATATGTCTCAAGCTTCCAGAGCACTCTTAGGCTTTCTTTACTTTCAAGAAACCATGATCTACACCTATTGTATCTTTTAAAAAAGCCTAAAGTCTCTAAAAATATCTTAGTTGCTCTCCCATTAGTAAATTTGAAGCATATTTCTACTTTTATTTTTATTCCTTTGCCCAAATACCAATTGAATGGATGAAAATTTGGCTGAAGGAGAAGGATGGATGGATAGAAGGATATATAGAATGAACCAGTGGTCCAGGATTCTGAAGCAACTTATAACTGTAGACTTGACTCTTTGAAACTGTAGATTCTAACCAGGAAACATTTGTTAGCACCTATCAACTGCCATAAATTTGCATATAAAACATATAAAATTCAATAGCTCAGTCTGGTATTAGAATTGAGAGAGATGACATCACTATAGGTCCTGTAGTTATTCAAAGGCTAATAACAGAACCTTATGAACAAGTTTCTGCTAATACATTCAACAGTTTAAATGAAATAGACAAGTTTCCTGGAAAAATACAAAGTACCAAAGCATACTCTTAAGAGAAATAGATATTCCAAACAGCCTTTATCTACAGAAACTTGATAGCTTTGAGAGATACAGGTATTACTCTCATTTTACAGATGATGAAACTGAGGCTCAGCGAGGTAAAGTCTGTTGCTTCAGGCCATGTCACTATAATATAGGAGAGCCAGGATCTATATCCAGGTCCTCTGGTTCTTATCCAGTGTCCTTTCTAACGTACCATGTTGCCTCTAAAGATTGCAGCTCCCTACTTGTGGGGCAATTGTTGCTGTCCAATCCAGACTCCCCACTGCACCCTGTGCTTTCTTAGCACTGTGTTTATGTTTCATTAGGATTGTATTCATTGTCTTTGGAATCCATGTTCTTGTTTGTGTTTGGCAAAAAACTCACCAGCTTGCACTCGGAACCAACTTGGTTTAAAAAAACAGGCTTAAATGCTGTTGCTGATGTACAATTTAAAATGTGAACTTTGTAGCTTTAATTTTTTTGTAACAAAAACTAATAACACTGGCTTAAGTGCTGACTTGAAATGCTATTTTGTAAGGTTTGGATGTAAATAATCAGTTGAGGTCAGCAGTTTGTATATGTATGAGACATAGCTTCCTCCATTGTCTTTTATTTTCTTTTTTAAAAAAAATTTTGAGATGCTTCCTATATACTTTTATGTTAGATTTGTTATTCTCCCTCCTCTTTCTTCCTACACTTTGTTAACCTTTGTTTTAAATAAACTGTCCATTGGACCACAGATCTCCTATCTTTAACAATGAAGTCCTAAATACATACATGCCTGCTTCACTGTGTAAACCTTTGTGACACTAACTGTATGCTGTGTATGTTCTAGAGTCCAAAGCTTGGAAAGAGAGGGGTAAACTTTTGCTAGGCACCTGCTGTGTGCCAGAGACAAGGCTCTTCAGCAGTGTAAAGATACATGAGAGAGAGAGTTCTTGTAGGGCACCTAGGGAGTCAGTCAAGTGCAAAAGCACGTGATTGGAAATACAGTGAGAGAAGGAAGTGCATGGCTTGTGGAGACACAAGAGTGTATGATAATCAGTGCTCTTGGAGAAGGTAATATTATCGTGAATCTTGAAAAACAAGGAAGAGAAGGCCAAATGTATAAAGAGTAGGAGTTGAGGTAGAGAAAATACCCTGAACAGAAGGCCCAGCCTGGACAAAGAGCCTGGAGTGGGAATCTAATGTAGGATGTGGGATCATCAGGAGCCTGACACTGGAATTTGCCATCCCCATCTGCTGTTGGACAAGGCCAGGCATTGTCCAGCAGTCAGAGTGGAGCACCAGGGTCCTGCACTTGTATGGCTTATCCTTTTCCAGAAATAATTCCCCAGCCTGACCCTGGACTCTTTTTAGTCTTAAAAGTTTTCCCTGAAGCAGGGAAGAAACAGAGTTACACTACACTAAAAAGTGAGTGTAGATGTCTTCAGTCAAATTGCTCTATAGTATTTAATAATTCCACAGCCTGTCTGCCTAACTGTCATGCTGTTGGCAGGGCTAATGAGAGATATTCTCTACTGGTTAAGAATTTATGACCAAAAGAAGCAGGGATGAAGTGAATTTACGTGTATTGGCACTTAGTGTATCATAGTTACAGTACAGAGCCTTTTAGGTTACTTCATTTTTTCACAAAGACTCAGGTGTATAGTAGTGTTACAGCCTCTCTGTAGATATGTGATTCTCAGGATGCAGTATTGCCCACTGGATTTGTTCTGGAAATGCATGGGGGATGTTTCTGACAACAATTGAGGGCCCTATCAGCATTTAGTGAGCAGGGGTAGGATTGCTGGATGCCCTGCAGTGCATTCTGGGATAATTCTGCAAGACATCAAAGGTTCCTTTGGTGAAAAACTTGCCTGAGACCAAACCAAAGTTCATTTACAACTAAAATACTCATCCAAGATTTTACCATTAGTTTTCTAAGAATAAAATATATGGAAATGGAGAGGCATAGTTTCTTTTGTTTATGGCTTTTCCCAGAGATGTTCTCCATTTCAGAAAATCATATCATCAAAGGTGGCAGTGCTTATGATTTTTGACTTACTACTGCAAGAACACACCAAGATTGGTTTAATTTGTAACTGTTGTATAGAGATTAGGTGACATGTATACAGAGAATGAAAATGTGCTCTAAAGGGAGTAAAATAGGGTAATAGAATTGAGAGTGTGGAGAGAGAGAGCGAGAGCTTTACATAGAATGATCTGGGCAGGCTCTGAAGAGATGATGTTTCAAAGGAGAACAGAATGACAAGAAGGAGCCAGCCGGGTATAAGACCTGGAAGATGCACATTGCAGGCTGAGGGAACAGCAAAAGCAAAGGCCCTGAAGCAAAGAAAAAAAAGTTGGGAGGGTGGAAGGATGGCTTGTGTGGCTGGAACAGCGCTCTCAGGTGGGTGAAGGTGTGAGTGTGCAGAGCCTTGTGGTCAGTGGGAGTGGGTGTGGGAAGCAAGGAACTGGTGTGTTTTTCTTTTCTTTTTTGCCTGAGATTGGATTTCACTATGCAGGTCAGGCTGGCCTCAAACTCACTTTGTAGGCCAGTCTGGCCTCAAACTTGGAGCAATTGTCCTGCGTCAGCCTTCTGAGTGCTGGGATTACAAGTGTGCACCCTCATACCAGGTGTGCCATGTTTTTGTGAAACAGTGCTCAACTTTAAATGTCAGAAACATAAATTAGAACTATAATGTACTACCACTTCACACCTACCCTAATAGCTAACATGGAAGTGACAGGAATTTTAAGTGTTGGTGAGGATGTGGAAACAACTGAATTCTCCATACTGATGAGTACACATATGACCCAGAAGTTCCACAATAGAGATGTATCTACATTTTTATAAAAAGACTATTCAGAGCAGCAGCATTCATCATTTTGCCAAACTAGAAACCATCCAGATTGCCCAATGATACTAGAATGGATAAATAAGTTACATGAATTCATACAATAGAATACAATACTGAGGACTGACTATAGCTACTGTGGAATTAAAGGTTAACCAAAGGAGATGATCACAGAGCCTTCTATCCCAAGGGAATCAGCCACTATTAACTTGCACCTCAGCAGGCAGAGGAGTGGAGAAGCTCCACAGTGGATGAAGGGGAAGATTACAGGTGTGCCCTCACAGGAAAGCTGTAGGCAAGCTAACTAGAACCAGGACTTCATACTTGACTGATACATTTGGTTTTCTTTTGTTTGTTCTAAATTAGAAGTGGGGACAAAAATTTAGAAATCTATCAATTATTAATCAAACCCTGGCCATTTTGGACCAAATGTTATAGAAGTGATTATTTAGCTTCTTCAGTTGCCACTAGAGAGAGCAATCTGGTTTCCTGTAAGTCTGACCAATAGCAGCCTGGCCTCCTGGGATGTTCATTGTGGATATGGAGTTGGTTTACTGGGTAGTTTGCTGCAGGTTGTGGGTCAAAATTCTACTTTTGTATGTGGGCTGGCCATTGTCTGGCTTGTACATCTTGCTATATACATCAGTATGGCTGAGTCAAATGTCAGAATGGAGCCAAACATTGATGGATGAATGAATAAAATATATGAATATTAGTCCGTTTTTAAAAGGAACATTCTGACACATGGCTGCAACATGCATAAGCCTCAAAGACATGCTAGTAGTTAAGCCAATTGCAAAAGGACAAATATGCATGATTCTACTTACTTAAGATAACTGGAGTAATCAAATGGAATGTAGTGGAGTGGTGGCTGCCAACAAGAGGGAGGAATGGGGAATTAGTGTTTAGTATAGAGTTTCAGTTTGGGAAGATATAAAAGTTCTAAAGATGGTTGTGATGGCTGAACTGCAATGTGAATATACGTAATGCCACAGAACTGTATACTTAACAGTGATTCATTGAAGAAGATTATATTTTACCACAATAAAGAAAGGCCACATAAGAAGTTTAATGTATAATTCTACTTATATAAAATTCAAAACTAAGGCAAGCTAATCCATGCCGGAGGTCAGGAACTCTCAGGAGGTTGCAAGGTAGTGACTGCATGGAAGTGTGAGGAGTGATTCTCGGTGGGCAAGTTCTAATTCTTTATTTGGTTGTTCATTCCATGGGGGTGCTCACAGTGAGAAAAGCCACTGAGGTGATCTCTTAGTCTTTTCTCCTGTGTGTATTTTACACTTGAATAAACAAAGACATTCTACTCCAGTGGATTCTTTTTGCAAGGCTCTGAGGTTGTGGATAGGAAACTACCTAGCTATGTACAAATATAAGTGGTGGTTCCTCTTAGTCCACGAGCATTTATCTCAGCTCTTGGTTTGGTGAATGATCAGTGGCCCATGGTCTGGCAGTATCAAGTCCAGACTCAAATCCCTGTACTTCATTCTGTGGCCTCAAGTCCAGGAGCAAGTCTGGTTTACAACCTGGAGAGAAGCAAACTACAACCTCTGCTCAGAGTTGCTTTACCTCTCTGAGGCAAATAAGAGCACTGGAGGACAATGTTGATTTCTTTCCTTCCTGTGCATTTTTTGGTTTGTCTAACATTAGCATTTATCGTTCCAGGCATATCACACTTGAACTTAACACTAACACTCAGAGATAAGTGTAGAAACAGGTTCAGGGAGACAAACCCAACCAACATCCTACTCAAGTACCATAGATTCAGGCCAAAGTCCATCTGGCCTCAACCATATTCTTTGGCTACATGGCATCTCTTATGTTCTCCCATCAAATAATTTTTAATAAACTTGCTGCCTGAGAATGAAGTCAAACAGGAGAGGCACAGCAGAGGAAGAAGCAGGAAGAGATGATGACCTCACTTAAGCCTCTGGACCTCCTCCCATATATAAGCCATTTTGTTGAGTTTTTGTCACTTGTAACTGAAAGATTCCTTCCTGATCTATGGGTGTTAGGGAGGGTGTTAGATGTTAGTGGGAGGTTTCTCCTGGGTGGTGCCCCTTAGAGGCCAACAGGTTCAATTCAAGCCATAAGTGGCTGGGTCAATATATGAAGCTAAGCCTAACTTTAATATTGAGCTGTGTGCAATTCCTCCTCTCCTTTGAACTTCCTGAGGGTTCTGAACCCAGGCCCTTTGGACAAGGACGTGACACCACCCAACACCAGTCTACACTGTTCCTCTCCTTTACTTCCTCTCAAACAGGATTCTGAAAGTCACTCTTCCTTTCTTCTCAAAGATTAATTGCTCACTTTACTAAGCTTCCTAGAGAATTTTCCCTACCTTCAGTCACGAAGCCTGGCTGGCCCGAGTCACTGAACACCCTAGCTGCCAGCACCTAAGAACCGTGTCCAGTGCCTGAAGAGAGACGAAATGCATAACAAGACGTACATTTCAAAGCCACCTCCTTCAATAGTCCCCAAGGAGTTGTTTGCCAAACAAAGTGATAAGAGTGGCAATGATGGTAGAAAAGGAGTGTATTCCAGTGTTAAGGAAGCCTGAGCTTGAATCCCTGATCCACTAATTTTTAACTGACTGTGAGCTTTAGTTTTCTTAATTGTTCAATAATGGTGACACTAGTTTATCATTGTTGCTATTGTCTTACAGGATTGGTGTAAGGAGTATATGAAATAATGAATGTGAAACACTTTGTAAATTAGAGGGCCACAGACAAGTGGAGGGTGGCTATTATTGTTTACTGGACTATCTTCACTCTTGGGAACCTCAAAAAGTACCTTAAGAGTCAAAATGATTCTCTTCCACACCTATTTTCCTATGTGAACATCCTACTTGCTCTATTTGAGCTAAAATATTCTCAAAGACAGGAATCATAATCAGCTTCCTGTGCAATGTGAACTTCTCTGGATCTGTTTTCAGCTCAGCAATATGGCACTCAGCAAGAGCAGGTTTTATATCTGATCACTCACCAGGGAAGTCCCCATCCCAAGTCATAGCAAATAGAAACTATCCAAGTGTCTCTCTCATTAACGACAAGCACACCACATTCCAGAGCCCTAGACATCCTGATTTGTAGGCTTCAAGTCCAGGACACCAATTACTCCTGCAAGTTTCTGGACATCTCTTCATTTTATAGAAAATAAACTGAGGCCCAAGAGAGTAAGACTACAAGGGCTAATTGTGGGTCTGTCCAGCACTCCTTTCCCTTATGGAACTGCTTGACTCTCACACCAACCACGGGTTCACATGATAGTGCCAAGTTCTTACCAACTCAAGCGCCATGCCAACCCTTTTTAGTGAGCCAGACACCTTGCCCGAGCTGGGCCAATCATGGATTTATTTATTTTTTTCAAACTAGAACTGGGAAGAGTTCTGTGGGGGAGATACTCCAAAGTACACAATTGGGAGATGTTAGTAACTTCTGTCTACCATGTGGTGCAAACATTAATCTTTCTGTCTCTGTCCTCCTTGGTTCTTGGTTTCCGTTGCTGAACTCATCCACCTAACTACCATTCTCATGCAGTGGTGTTATAAAAGATACGTACTGGTTTTACCTCCCCAGGATTCCTTCTCCTCATTCTGATAAAAGCGGTTCACTTTGCCTTAGGGAATTACTCTGCCATCAGTGTTTGGCAGGACTGCCATAGTTCTCCTCATCTCTCCCTCAAGGTTTTAAGTTTCAGCGCAGTGATACGTAAAATGGGGGTAAGTGTCCTTCAGGTATTTTAATAACAGTATCCTAAACAGATGATTCATTGATTCTAACCACAGTACTTTCATCTCTATGCTGCCTTCATTCCTTTTTCAAAATCTGTTTTTATTTTGATCCTCTCCATTATATGTTCAGTGCAATCATTTTGTCATTTGTAGCCAAACCATTCCTGACATTAGGAACTAGAATTAGAGTTGTAGGAAATATATCCTCTGGGAAATGTGGGGTATTCAAAATTGTTGGATTGTGATGGGGCAAAACACAGTGAGGTTGTCTCTTGTGCTCTTAGAGATCAGAAGACTGGTATGCAATGATAAAGAATTACTTCTTACATTACTTGGCATCATTTGAGCATTGAAAGTGTGGTTCTTATAGAAGAGATAGCATCTATCACAGTTCAATTTTAAGGAATCAAGAAATGCTGGCTTGTATGATAGAATGTTCTGTTGGCAACTGCACAGAATAATATTGTAATCATTATTTTGGGGAACAAAAAGAAATGTAGAGAATTCATGTGACCATGGTGAAAGAATCATTTATGACATGCTGTAGGGCTGAGTTCTTCAGATACTGAAGTTGGCTATTGATTATGCAGGTGACTAAATCCACCACCTCACAGTGCTTTTATGGAAGTTAGTCATCGACAGAGTGGGATTCTGAAGAATGACTGTGTGGTAAGAGTGTTTTTTGAGAAAAAACTCAAGCTCTAAAATACTGGTGCTGGCAGCTCACAACCTTTCTTACAGGCAAAAGCACACAACTTTCTGCTTGCTCCACTTCTCAAGGCTGCTTAGCTGGGAGGGAAAGATCAGTTTGGCTTGGAGGGTGAAAAGCAAAATACGCAGGAAAGAATCTTGGGTCCATTTAGAACTGTAGAAACTTTTAACTGATACCATCAGAAATTTGGCAAGTATTTGTAGGAATGGATTTTTGTGGTGTTTAGTCAAGCGAGAGGAAATAGAATTTTGGATCACACTGATCTTGATATGGCTGCACTTACCAGAGAGCCTGCCTTCTCTGTGCTAGCTCCAGGAGCTGGCTGGGCTCTTGCAGTGTAATGAGTTGGCTGATGTCAAATTGAACCAAATGTTGGCCCACATGAATTGGAATTTACAGGGCCCAAATCCTTTGGCGTCATGCAGAGGAAGGGAATAAAAGATTTCTAGAGACAGGATGCTGGGTTAGATCTATTTTGTGCCTCCTTACCACAAATACCTTTCTGGCCTCCAGTGAACTCAGCACAGTTTTTACCCTTGTTTTGAAGAAAGCCAAGGTCAGGAGTGCTGGGAGAGGAGCTATAATTTGAAATGAGTTCCCTGAGATCAGAGGGGAGGAAGAAAACACTGATGCAGGAGGTCAGGTGTTAGTACTTCATCCTCAGAAGTGGATCCGATCATTGTGCTACTCGGCAGGCTCTGAATGAGGCAAGAGCTCATTGTGTAGGGTGACCCAATGAGTTTAAATCAAATGCAACCCACTAGAGTTTTACAACCAATAAAACTTAAGAAAAAAACAAACTGAAGAAAGAAAACCCCTAAAACACGAGCTCCAGAAACAAAGCCTGACTTGAGCAACCACGAGAGTTACAGATCATCACTTGACATACAGGCTTGAGTTAGTTTACTGATCTGAAGCCCTTTGCTTGAAGGATATTCTCCTCACCCTTGAGGAAGGAATCTGCTACACAGAAGGGATGTTATAAATGCCAGTTGCAGTCTTGTGACCATAATGAGAATGAGGTGTGATGTCAAAGCAGAGACTGGAGGGACACAGCCACTGAGCCCAGGGAGACCAAGGAATGCCAAGGGGCAGAGAGGCCTAGAGGGAGTGTGGCTCTGCCAATATCTTGATTTGGATTTCTGGCCTCCGGAATTGTAATAAAATAAATTTCTGCTGTTTTAAGCCATGTATTCTGTGGTAATTTCTTGTGGCAGCCACTGGAAATGAATACACCTTCCAATATATTTGTTTTATGCTTAAGCTAGTCAGTGTCTGTTGCTTGCAACCAAAAAGTATTAATTGTAAGAATTACTCATCACTTTCATCATTTAATCTAATTAACTATCATTTTTTCTATACTAGGAGTTGAACCCAGGGCCTTTACACTGAGCTACATCCCCAGCACTTTTATTTTACACTTTTTTGAGACAGGGATTCATCAAGTCACTAAGCTGTCCAGGCTGGCCTCAAACTTGAAATCCTCCTGCCTGAATTACCCTATCTGGCCAACTTTGTTCCAACTAGATTCCTGTCACCTGCAATCTGTTCTGACTGGCATTACCACAGATAAAGCCTGTACCAAATTCAAGGCTGGAACAAGAGACTGTGGGTTCCACGTCACTCCACACATTGCCCATCCATTCCAGTGACTCACAGAACACATCAGAAAACCAGCTCCACGAAGGTCTTGATTTTTTATTTGCATAATGGTTTTCAGTGATACACTGGAGTAGTTGTCATTTGTTGCATTTCTTTCAGGACCATGCACAACCTTTTAGTGGACTCATGCCAGAAGATTCTCTCCTGAGGTGTCACCACACCAACTATGGGGTCCTGTTTGTGAGGTCAGAAAGTCTGGAAACCATCTGGCTTCTTCGTGTTTTAGGTAACATCATAGAAGTGATACATGCACACCTGGAATGTCTGCCCCAAAGCTGTGCACAGCAGGGCCCAGACATTCAGAGGTGAGTGTGGTAAGTTCCTGAGAGTCCCTTTGGCTTAACTCCTGCTGCTTCTCCAATTTGGGGTCCTGGAATCCACAAGCATGTTGGGGCCCACTAACTAGTAGAAGTAGTGGCAAACCTATGGCATGCATGCTGCAGTAAGCTCTTTGTTATCACTGAAAGCTCTAAAAGGTTTGCCTTTGTTGTAATAGTGCTGTGAAACACCAGACTTTCACATATACTTCTGCTAATGCTTGGCATACTGTTTCTGGAACCCCCTTTGCCTACTTAGCTATTTGTTTTTATAATGTCACTTGCTCATGAAAGCCGGCTCTGATCTCAGGGAACGGTTCCTGGTACATTAGACATGCTTATACTTAGCTCCCTGCACTTAGTAGAGCTCTTTATTATATGTACCTGTGATTCTTGCATTACAGTCTGTGTTCTCTACTAGTCTGAGGAGCTTAATGAACATAGAGATATATATTTTGTCCATTGTATTCTTTGAAGCTAGTAAGCTGTCAATAAGTCAGAGGCTGAGTGTGTAAGTAAATCTGTGACACTGGTCATAACACGGTAGCTGCAGCATGTTGTGTATATGTGTGTATGGGATGGGGGATGGTATGGGGAACTGGAGACTGCGTGCCTCACTGAAAGTCAGTCCCAGTTTAAAAGTATACTAAAATTACCATTCAGCTGAACAAAACATGTCTGCCGGCCACATGTGAGGTCCCAGCTTATGACTCTTCAAGAGTCATCTCTTCAAGAGATATCTTGAATGAGTGAAGAACCTACAAGGGAGCCACTGCAAAAGCTCAAAAACCAAGCAGGGCCAGGGGAGTCAGAAGGCTTGTCAGTTTCTCTCTGGGCATTTCTTCTTTCCTTTCGGTGCTTGGCACACAGTAGACTATAGAAATTGGTCAGTCTACTCAAAATGTAATTACCTACTTTGCTCCAAGCATAAGGATCAGTCAGACAATGTCTTCCATTTTGAGGCTCAGTGTGATGGGACAAGCTAAGTCATGTCTGGTCACAATGACATTGGTCATGGATGCTCTAGCCATAGTATGTGGAAAGGACCACGGGTACCCTTCCTGACTTTTTTAGCACATGGACACAGGCTTTAGCAGAGGGGTATTAAAGATTTACTGGCAGCAAAGATGGCAGGGCCAGAGTTTGCCAAGAGGGATAGGAGTCTCCAGCATTTGCCTGGATGGTTGCTGAAGGTAGGGGTGGTGGTGGAACTGCCAGAAGGGGGCACATGGATGGCAGCCCCTGCCACTAGCATTTCAGAGCTGAGCTGTCTTTAAGTCAGTGCTTCCTCTGCCCTGTTTGGCTTTTCCATCTCCCTCTGGAGCACAGATTGTGACCATGTGGTAGGTGGGCTGAGCTCTGGGGATGGGTTAAGGGTTGGCTGCTTCACACAGGCAGATCCAGAATTGAGTCTGGACCTCAGGCCGAGGCCCCTTCAGATATTGTGTATCTCCACTCAGCCTTAGGATAAAGGTACAGAAGATTATAGCTCAAGAAATTCTGCACATGAACTAAGCTGACAGCTTCCTTTTCCATCCTCCCAGACTCATCTTTGACTCCTAGAATTTCCTAGAAATCAACCAGAGCTGAGGTCCAGAGCACATATGTTTGAATCCTGCCTGCTCTTCTCCCTCATTCTGACAGAGGTTCTCTCTCACTCCATGGATCAGATTTGTGGATCTACACACTGCTAAAACCACATGCAAACTGTGTGAAGGTAGGAAAGACAGTGGATGGAATGTGTCTTGGCAAACCGCAATCATGCATTCCAGACCTGATTCTACCATGAGTTTTTGTTGTTGTTTTTTCTTTGGTATCAGGAACTGAACTCACAACCTTACACTTGCCAGGTAGGCACTGTGCCACTGAGCTATATTCCCAGTCCTCTACCACTTCTTGTCCTGAGAAGTTTGGGTGACTCATTGATTCAGAGCTTCAGTTTCTACATCTGTGAATTGAGGATACTGTTTTTTTTTTTTTCTTTTGGTACTGAGAGTTGAGCCGAGGCCTGATATATACTAGGCAAGCACTCTGTTATTGAGTGCATCCACAGTCCTTTTTACAAATTGTATTTCAAGACAAGGTCTCACTGAGTTTCCCAGGCGTGCTATGAACTTGCAGCCCTATTTCAGTTCTCAAATGTTGATTACCGTTGTGTGCTCTGTGCCTGGCTTGAAATGGCAGGTGATTCTCATCTTTCATCACAGGGCCAAATATGGCTAATACACAGAAGGTGCTCAGAATCATCAGCATCCTTCTTCTTTCTCCCTCTGGCTCATGTCTGCTGCATGGGTAGCTTGGAGGCTGGTTAAGAAAACTGTCTGAGTTGGACTCACAGAATACACTGCAGCAGTCTCTGCTCTGGGCTTTTGGAGGAAGGTGTGTGGCCCCTTGGGTCTCATTTCTTAGGCCAGTGCGAACCCCAAGAGGCTCACTCCCATAAGAGCTCAAGCAGGGGAGGTATCTGCTGTTTCAGCTGACTTGGGGTGAAAGGGGATGCAGAGACCTAGTTTTAATAACGCTGAGCATTGGGAGGCTCGCCGTGGGCCTGAGTCTCCAGGTCTACCGACCGTCCCTCCTGAGAGGTGTCTCGGGATGTCTCCAGAGATGCCTCTGACACTCCATCAACGCTGCTTAGCAGGTCCTCAAATTCTCGGTGGCCACTGTTGCGCACAGCCGCCTCCAGAGCCTTCTGTCGCCGGTAGAAATGGGAGAATTTGTTGAAGATGATGGTGATGGGCAGTGCCACCACCAGAATGCCACCTAGGATGCAGCCAGAGGCTGCCAGCTTGCCAGCCACTGTCTCTGGTACCACATCCCCGTAGCCCACAGTGGTCATGCTCACGGTGCCCCACCACCAGCAGGCTGGGATGGTGTGGAAACCTATGTTCTGCTCTTCAGCTGTGTAGGCCACACCGGAGAACACTGACACACCCACGGCCAGGTACAGCAGCAAGATGCCCACCTCACGGTAGCTGTGCTGGAGGAAAAGGTAGGAACCCAAGTCAGAGGTAGGTGGGCTTATACAACTGGTAGTAGGTATATGGGGAAACTAAGGGCCAGAGAGTACACAAGATAGGTCCCAAGTCACACAGGAAGGTAGAGCTCATACCAAGACCTAGGTGCCTTGGCTCCGAACTAAGATCTTCCAACTACAGCAGGAAACGAAACTCCCTGGGGTCGAAAAATAATTTCTATTGTCCAACATGGTTGCTAGGCCACAGTTGTTTCCTCTAACTCAGGGATCCTGGTAGCATCAGGCAATGACAAAAAAGCCTGTGATTTTTATACTGCTACAGAATCACAGTTTACATTCCGTAATTCATGTACTTTTTGAATGGTCTGTCACATTTCTGACAAGACAAACATATTTTCTGCCCTTCAAGGTAGTCGAGAGGATCTGACCTCTCCTAAACTCCCCCCCTAGAATGCATTCTTTATGGGTGCATATGTTACGTTGCCTCCAAGGCCAAGTTCCAGGGAAGCGGTTCTCCAACACAGCAGTTCTGCCATCCTGGGGACATTTGGCAATATCCACAGACATTTTAGGTTGTCACAACTGGAACAATGTGCCCCTGGTATCCAATGGGTAGAAGCTGGGGATATGATGTAACACCCTATAAATGCAAAAATAGGCCCCACTACTAAGAATGATCTGGCCCCAAATGTCCACAGTGCCAGGCTGAGCACCTGAAATCTCTCAAACTATAATATGTGGAGGAATCACACAGGGATCTTGCTTGAAAGGCAGAACACAATTAAGTAGGTCTGGGGTAGGACCAGAGAGTCTGGCTTTCTAGAAGCTTCCAGGTGTTAAGAAAGCTGTTGCTGGTCTGGGCTTCACTTTGAGTGGCATGTCTCTTTATCTTATACCAGTATCTTGATCCTAACAGCTCCAATTGTTACTCTTTTTCTTCTTAGGCAAAGCTAGTAGTGTACCCTTAAGCTCTGATTCTCTGCATGGTAGAGGCAAGGCAGAATTCTGGGGCAGAAGAATCTTCCCTAGACAGATGCTGAACTCGGGTCTGGCTAACAATTCTCTGAACCTGCCCAGTGCTTAGGATTCTGCCCAGGTTGCATGCTGGCACCCAATATCTTGGCTACTTGCCACAAGGGCATATGACAGGCTTTGCTAAAAGAGTGAAGGGACCTTTATGCACCTTCTAGGGACCTTTTTCAGGGCTGCATGGAACTTTGGGAGAAAGATTATGAAATGTCAGGCTGTGCTACTTACTGAAAACCTCTGACTAGTCCTGCCACTTCTAGAACCTTAACCCCTACACCTGCCAAGTAATAACAATACTTGCCTCTGCTTAAACCTTACACTGGATCCCCTATGCACTTGGGATAAAATGAAACGTAAGACGAGAGTTCATGCCCTTCAGTACCCTGAACCAGGCACCTCTTCAGTCCCATTTCTTGGCATCCCCTTCCCTCTGTGTCCTCGTGCCAGCACTCAGCCTGCACTCTTACCAGGCCTTGGAACAAGCTTTTCACATAGCCTTCCTCTCCAAGCCAATGTAATTTCATCCCCTAAACAGGGCCCAGCACAAAGATGGTGCTCAATAAATTGCAACTAGATTTTAAAAACCCAGCCCTCCAACCTCAGGATGTTCATCTACGGGAAGAAAATAAATAACAGCACCTTTCTGAGGATGCTGTCCTAAGGAATGAATCGATAATGGATGTGAAACTGGCACAGAAATCTCTGCTCAGGGTTAGCTCCAGGGCTATTCCTAGACTTAGCCTATTCAGAGTGACCTGTGGCTATCAATGCCCTCTGATAAAGCCAAAAGGCAGGCATCAGCCAAGGAGCAAGTTTGCATCCTGTTTTGTATGTCTTTTCTTTATATATTTTTGTGCCATGTATTTATTATTCGATCTTTGACAGTTACATCGAAAGTGTTCTTTTTTAAGAGATAAGCAAAGCTACACCTCGATTTTCTCCTTGGGAAATAGAGGTAACACTAAACTCGTCTTCATAAGGGTGATGGGAAGGTCAGGCTGGATGTGAAATGTACACCTAGTCTTTAGCTCTGTCTGGCACCAGCGGTGGCATTCAGTTCAGTGGATGTATTAGGCTTTCAAATTCACTTACTAACATTCCTGGGGTCTCTACTTGCCTCCGCCCACTCCAACCCTACCTCAGACTCCCTACCTTGAGCGTGGCACCCAGGGAGCGCAGTCCAGTGGAGTGGCGCGCTAACTTGAGCACGCGGAAGATTCGCATGAGGCGGAACACCTGCACCACCTTGCCCAGGTCGCCGAGCTCCTCGCCGCTCCCGCCGTCCTGGTCCCCCAGCGCTGCTCCAGCCAACAGTGTAAGATAGAAGGGTAACACGGACACAATGTCGATGAGGTTGAGCGGATGGCAGAAGAAGTTGCGTGTGCTGGGTGCCAGCAGGAGGCGCGACGACACCTCGAAGCTGAACCAGGCGATGCAGAAATACTCCAGGCGTCGCAGCACCGGGTCATCGCGCGCGTCATCGACCCTGCGGCCCGCAGCTACGGCAGCTACAGCGGCCGCCGCTTCGCGGGCCTGGTACTCTGGCAGGCTGTGGATGCACATGGCAGCGATCGAGGCGAGCACCACGCCGATGGAGACGCAGCTGAAAAGCTTGCTTGGCAGCGAGTAGCCCGGGTTCTCCATGGTGAGCCAGAGGCGGCGACGCAGGCGGCCGCAGCGGGCAGCCCCGTAGCGCGCCAGCTCTCGCTGCACGTCTGAGATCTCATCCGGGCACGGGTCCACACTGCTCGGCGTGTCGCTGTCCTCGTCCCAGGCTCGCGGCCGCGCCACGCGCCGCTCCAGGTAGCGCGCGCGGCAGCACGTGGCCAGCGCGTTCTCCCCCAGGCCCCAATAGTCGGCCTCCTGGCAGAAGGCAAAGACGCACAGCTCGTCGAGGACGTGCAGACGGCCGGTGCGGTAGAAATGCAGCAGGACCAGGAAGAAACCGGGGTGCCGGTCGAAGTAGAACTCGCGCGCCGCCGCATCGTAGTCGTCGCACAGGCGCCGCGCCTGCTCTTCCGACGCCGCGGCCCGCAAGCGGCCCAGCCGCGTCCCCGGGAAGCGCGCCAGGGCGTGCGCGCTCAGCAGCCGCCGCACGCCGCCGACGTTCACGCGCAGCGCCTCGTCCCTTCGCCGCCAAGGGACCCCAGCGCTCGGCCCCGAGGTCTCCCTCACCATGGCTACAGTGGGCCTCCTTGCAGACACCTGAGGAGGAGCAGTCATGGAGGTAGGTTCCCAGCCTCCTTTCCAGGAAGAACAGGTTAAAATCCGCGGCCCCGTCCCCCAGTCAGGCATTTTGGGGGCCCTGTGTGAAGCGGTTGGTGTGGAGTGGGTGCTCAGTAGATGGCAAGTGGCCTTTGAACTCAGCGCAGCCCTTGGTTTGAATATCTCCCACCCTCAACTAGGTACTTGTTCAAATCACATATCCTCCCCGTTTCCATTTCATTTTCTCCAATGGGAAATGAATGGGGAACTCTACCTGGCAAGATTATGAGAGGGTGAGAGGGCCAGGATGGCTTGAGATCTGCTGGGTGCTCATGCAGGGTGTCATCTTTTCACAGACAAGCCTGGGTTTAGGTACATCAGAGGCCTACTGTGGGATCTTGGACATGCCAGCACTCTGAATCTCAGTTTTCTTCTCTTCAAGTGAAGCTTGTAATGCTTGCCACCTAGGATTTTAAGAAAATCAGTTTAGGCCAGTGGTTCTCAAAGTGTGTTCCTTGGATATCAGCATCAGCATCACCTGGAAATTTGTCAAAGATGCAGATTCTCAGCAACCCCCGCCCCCACCCCCCACTTGCTGAATCAGAAACTCTGGGCTGGGGCCAAACAATCTGTTTTAAGAAGCCTAGCAGGTGATTCAGATATGTCTCAAATTTGAGAGCTACAGGGGTTCAAGTATGTAAGGCATCTGTAGAATCTGTCAGACCTGACCTTGAACCTTGGCTTTGTAATGTGGCCTTGGGCAAGTTCTGTCACCTCTCTAAATCTCTGTCAAACAGAGATTAAAAAAAAAAATCCACCTGGAAGCATTGTTAAAATGATTACGTTACCTAATGTGGGCCTGGCTTACAGAATGAGTTTATTAAATTATCCACCTATGTTGCTATCTTCTTAAGTCAGGCAAACCTAGGTTGTACCCCACTCTTAGTGCATCATGGGCCTTGAGTGAGGTATCTCCTATCTAGGTCTCAGTCTCCTACACACTTCACGCGAGACAGTAGCTCCTCTCCTGAAGGATGTCTGGAAGTGTAAGGTAGATTATGGAAAGTGCTTTGCTTTACTGGATACTCAGGAAAAATGGGGCCCTTCCACTGAGTGGGACTCTTGGCTCTTGGCTTTGCTGGAACTGAGGGCTGGTGACTCACCTTCTGACCCAAGTACGTGCAGACGGCTGGTGTGGTAGAAAAGTGGCAGGTCCAGGAACAAGCCCAGGTGTGCACTGAGTGTGCATCAACCCCAGAGCTCAGGTGCCCTTCACTAAACCTAAGCTTGGTGTTCAGTGGGCTGGGATTCCATCCTTACTTCTGTGACTTGTGCATCCCCAGGCCAGTCTTCCACTCGGGGCTTTAGCTTACTTATCTCTAGAATGGGGTAATGGCTGTTTGGGTAAACTGTTATCATGAGTACGTGTGCAAAACCCGTGGAACACAGTGGGTGCTCAGGAAATGTTAATTGGCCGTTTTTCCATCTGGTCAGACCTGAGTTCGGCCAGAGTCTGCCACTTACTAGCTGTTGACCTTGAGTGGATCCATGGCCTCCTCTGAGCTTCAGTTTCCCCATCTGCAAATTGGGTAACATTACACTTTCCATGAGATGCTATGAGAATTACATGATGCAAAGTGTTTGTTGGCAGTGCAGTCCTCAGTACGTATGGTGCCCAGTAAATGTGTGCCATTCAGCTCCACTCTCCGCCTGCATCTGGCACCGAAAGATAAAGTTTCTGATCTACTTTCGTCACCTATTAGAAGCATGGTCTCCAACCAGTCCCTTAACCTGTCTGGAACTCATTTTCCTTCTATGAAATGGAATCACTAATTGAACAAACATTTCCTGACAAGAATTTGAACATCAGTAAGAAAGACGGACTTGCTCAAAATCACCCAGCTGGTCTGTAACCCAATTAAGATTCCAAAGTAGGCTTTCTTTGCAAGACTTTCTTGACACTTATTCTGAGCACCTACTTTGTCTAAGTTACCTGTTTGTTTAAACCCTAATCTCATCCAGAGAAGTTTCCCAGTCTCATTTTACAGTTGGACAATGGGGACCAGCCCCATTGCACAGCCATCCTACCATGCCCCAAAGCACAGCCCCAAAGCATGGCCATCCTACCATGCTCCTTTCTTGGGGGTTCTCCTGGGGAGGGGGCAAGGTCCCTGGAACCCCCAGCCGACCCCATCTCCTGCTCTCACAGCCTGACCACGCCCCTCCCGGAGGGAGCCACTTACCTGCCCGGGCTCCTCCTGGGCACTCTCGATGTCTGTCCCTAAAGGCGCTGAGGCTGGGGAAGCGCTGGCCGTGGCTGAGCTTGTCTGCCACTGCGGCCCGGCCGCGCCTCGCTGCTGCGGAGGCCCCGCGGCCCCCGCCTTCCTCGTGTTCCTCTATCCCTTGCGGCTGAGGCCGCATTGATCGCTGCCGGGGATGGGAGGGAGGCTGCGGACTGCCGGAGGCGGTGGTTTCTATTCCTGACGCCGGTGGGGGGTGGAAATGTCTGGAGACAGCCTCACAGCCGGGCATCCCCCCAGTTCGGGGACCTGAGAAGGATGGGTCCTTTAAGGAAACGGGGACCCTTTCTAGAGAGGGGCGTCATCCTCTGGCCCAGGCTAGGTAATGAAGGTTTGCATAATGGAATGTTTATACCAAGCAGGGTTTCAGGGCCTCAGTCTTTCCAGAGACCACCGTGGTGGGGACAGGCTGCTGTGTTCCGCGTTTACACGTGAGGTCCGGGCACTTCCGTCAGGGTGCTGAGGGAGGCTGTGCCCCAGCCAGCTCAAGTCTGGTTAGCTGTGAAGTGTGAACACAGTCGTTCTGCCCCTGAGGCTCAGAGTCCTCCCTTCCGAGGAGCCCTGATTCCCACCTCCAAGTGAGCGTTGAGGGTTACAGTGAAAGAACTTCTCAAAACTGTGATTCCCAAGCATTTAAGTGGCAGCTGTGTGCGGGTTGAAAGTGCTGGAGAGACCAGAACCGGGATTGACATAGACTTTACAAACCACGTTACAAATAGCAGTGATAGTTACCAACATGGATGGAGCACTCTCGTTGGGTCAAGTTGCAGGCCTGAGGGTGTTCAGGCGTGTATGTGTAAGACGGGTCTTCTAAGGTTTGAGAACCGCGACTGCCTCAAGTCAGATGGCTGTGTGGCTTTGGTGGTGTGGTGAGCACAGCTGCCTTCTGGAGTCATATGGCAGCCTTCTGAGCCCCTTATGTCTGCACTATCTGGTAGGTATAATGTAAGCCGCCTATGTGATTAGAAATGTCTTATAACACCACCATTTTTCAAAATGTGCAATGAAACAATAATGTATTTAACTTGACCCAAAATATCTAAAATGTTATAATTTCAATATGAAGCCATAAACTATTAATGAAGTATTTACGTATTTATTTTTATACTAAGCCTATGAAATCCAATACACTAGTTTCTTATTGCCACAGTATAGCAGCTTCTAATAACACAGACTTATCATCTCACTAGGTCAGAAGTCTGGGACCAGCTTGGCTAGATTTTCTGCTAGTGAGGGTCTCACCAGGCTAGGGCTGCAGTTTTGGCAAGGATTGAAGTTTTGCTCTGGAGTTAGGGTTTTTTGTTTTTTCTTCTAAGCTCACACATTGTTGGCAGAATTCAGTTTCTTGTGGATATAGAACTGAGGTCCCTTTTTGTTGCTAGCTGTCTGCTGGCCTCCAGTAGCAGATCTTGGAAATCACCTGCATTTCCTTGCTTGGTGACATGGTTCCATAGACAATTCATGGATTTTTTTCATTGCTTTCTTCAAGGGAAGCCAAAGTGATGACTTTCTTTTCTAAAAATGTCTCTTTCTAAAGGCTCACATAATTATCACACCTACCATGGCAGTCTCCCTCGTGTGGCAGAACATGCATTTATGGTGTTCCACCAATGTAAGGAAGACATTATACAGAAAGAGGAGAAGGTCATTGGGATCATTTTAGGATTCTGCCTACCTCACCTCCACGCCACAGATCTCACTTTGGACTGGCCGTGTTTCATGTTCTCAGCAGCCACATGCTGCCACAGGCCACCATACTGAACAGCGTTGGTTTAGGGTGTGCCAGTTCAGGTTTCCCCTCAACATGTTAGCACAGGACTGCGTTGCGCAGTGATCATCGTGCCCAGTTCCCTGATTTTACCTACAGGAAAACTGGGGTAGATCTGCAGAGAAGCAGGTCTTCCATTTCCCGATCTTGGACTCTGAAGGCTTCACTGTCCTCAAAACTCAAGGGTTCTCCTTGGAGCTGGAGAGGTGGTTTCTGAAAAGAAAAAAGACAAATCTATTTCTCAAGGGCAGAAGAGAATGCAACCAGGATCTAGTTTCATCCTCAGATCATGTGGTAAAAGGTGATCCAATTTTTGGATAAATTTGTCTGTGATAGGAGTAAGGAAACAGGCTTTAGGGGTCACTGGGGCTAAAAGGGCCAAATGGATAAGCTGTTTCTCAAATTCTCCTTCAGTATCTGGTCAAAAATGACCATTTATATCCAGGGGGTTTTACCTGTAGAGTGGGCTTAATGTGGTGGAAAATGCAGAAAGTTTTGGAATAAAGTGAGTGCGGTGGGCAACTTCTAAAAAGTCTCCCCACTAATGTCTGCCTCCCAGTATTTATGCCTTTGTGTCATTCCCCCACCCCACCCCATGATCTGTTTGTGGGGCCCTGATTTGACTCTAGTGAATAGAATAGGCAAAAACAGGTCACTTCCAAGATCAGGTTACGTAAGGCTGTGAGTTCACTGATTTTGATGAAGCAAGTTTCCATACTAGAAGGACAAGGAAATAAAGGTGACTTCCAATCAGCTTCCAGCTAAGGACTGTGGTATTTCATCTACCAGCCCTCAAGGAGCTAAAATTCTGCCAATGACTATGTGAACTTGAAGAAGCACCTTCTCTAGTTGAGGCTCAGATGAGACTCCTCCTCTTGCTGACACCTTGACTATAGTTTCATGATGCAGAGACCCTGAAGCCAAAGTGCCCAGAGTCCTAAGCCATGGAAACTAGGAGATAATAAATGTGTGTTGGCAGTGTGTGGCATTGCATGCCTGTAATCCCAGCTCCTCAGGAGGCTGAGATGGGAGAATCACAACTTCCAGACCAGTCCAGACCACTCAGTGAGACCCTGACTCAAAAACCAAAGCAAAACACAAAAACAAAAACAAACACAAATCAAAACAAAACGAAGAACGAGGGTTCAGTGGTAGAACACTTGCCTATCACAGGTGAGGCTCTAGGTTCAATCCCTAGTATCACAGAAAGTTTTAAAAAGCAAACATGGCTTGTTTTAAGCCTCTATATTTGTGTAATTTGTTACATAGCAAGAGATAACAAATACATGCAGTTTAAATCCTGTATTTGCCACTAAATTCCGTGTGACTTTGGGCCAAGCGTCTCTCTCTGATCATGCATCTCCCTCATCTGTAAAAGGAAATAAGTGCTCTCTTTCAGGAGTGAGGGGACGATTAGCCCATGCTGTTCCCTCCCCATAAACAACTCTTCCTGCCCTTTCTTTACCCAGAATATCAGGTAGAATTTAATTTATCTGTGGAAGTAGAAATGGATTCATAGCAGCTTTACAGAGAACAATATCATTTTTCCCCTGTAGGCTGAGGTGGGTAACAACTCCTGTAGGAAGCCTGATCTGGTTTCTAGGCTGTTCGGTCCCTTCTGACCTCCCATAGCCTCCTAGTTTCTTCCCTGTCTGGTTAAAGTCACACAACTTGGGCTTCAACTCATCAGGGAGAGCATGAGCTCTGTGAAGGCACAGCCTGGAGGCCACGTGAAGTGCTCAGCAAAGATGTATTGAATAGGTGAGAGAGGAAACAAGGTTGGAGTTTGCAAAAGGAATCAGTGATTAACTCCCCAGAAGGATTTCCAGGAACTGGATGGAGACAGACAATGCATTTGGAGCAGAATGGGTTGGAATTTGGTGGCTGAAGACACAGGGGGCATGGTACAAACCCTGTGGAACAGGTAGGGAGCTTGACAGAAAGCTGAGCAAGTGGGCCCTGTAGAAGATACAACCTGTAGCGTGCCAGATCCTGTCACCTAGTTAGGGACCTAGCAGAATTTAGGGCCTCTACATAGCTATGGGGCCCTTAGAAGCTAAGTTTTAACTAGTTCGCCTGGAAATTTCCTGCTGAGATGTCTGAGTTTTCCTCTTCGTGCCCTTCAGGAAAGAAATCCAGGGAATAAACTGTGCACCCACAGGCTTGGGTTCCAGCTGTCTGCATTGAGCCTGCTTGGGGCTTTGTGAGCCCTATTTTTGAGATGTGGACATTGAGTTAAAGCTGGAAAAAGATCTCCAAAGATCTAGTGTAATTAGTATGGTTAATAAGAATGTGAAGTTTGGGGCTCTTTGAGATTGAATCCTAGTTTTACTACTAATAAATTTCTTTTTGCTTCAGTTTCCCCTCTGTGTGAAATGGGGAAAAATAATAAAGTTCATGTAGTGAGGCTATGAGGATTTAATGAAGTTATATGTGTAAATGATTAAAGGGATACCTGATATAGGATAACTATTCTGTAATTGTCAGCTCTTTGGTTTTATTAGTATCTGTGCAGCAAGAGTATTATATAATTTAATCTTGGCTCACCAGTTCTCAGCAGGGGGTCCTGGGCCAACATTTGTTTCAATGCCACTGTTGCTTCACTGTGAATTTGAGTGACACTGTCAGCCTTTCTTGGGGCTGCAGGATGGGTGGATGAATGTTTTGTAGTGGGAGGTGTAAGGTGGTGGTTACTGTGGACTAATAATCAACGTCTGCATTAGTCAGGCACTTACTGTGATAAATCTATGACCACAGCTCCAGATCTCCGAGGCTTCTTACCACAAATATTTATTTGTCTCTTGCAAATCTGAGGCTTGGCTGGGACCGCCTTGCGTCAGGGCCACCCTGTGTGTCTCTCAGGCTGTGGCCAGCAGCTTCTGAGCAAGCCCCCTCAAGGCAGAGGCTGGAGTCTCTGAGGAGGCTGCTGCTGATTGGCTCCTGAAACTGGCATCCTGTCATTGCTCAATTGCTCGAACGAGTTCTTAGCCAAGCCCCAAATCAGTCAGGGCAGGGATATACACCCTCCCCTAGGAGGCATGGAAGGGAAGGGGTAATTGTGGGTAAAGAATAAAATCCTCTATATTATTTGTGAACTCCTGAGGTTATGGACGGGGAAACCGAGGCCCAGGAGGAGTTAAAGAAATACCCATGCTCACAGGAAGTGAATGACTCTCAGAGAGCCCTCTCTTCCTCTCCAGCCTCACTGTGTGTTCATTTAATTAGTATTTGCTTCTCCAAGTCAACACTTCAGGCATTTGAATACCCTAGGGAAGAAGTGGTGTTCTTTCCATCTCCAGTGATGCACACAGAAGCCTGGAATGATGAAGGGCTCATGCAGGATCACAACACAAGGTCCAGAGAAGATGAAAAGAAGGCCTGGACTCTCAGCTTCATCTTCACAGTTGACCATACCACACTTGAGTTTATAGCAGAACAAAGGAAGGGTGGGGAATGTGCTTGCTTCTTTCCTTTCCCAAAGCAAGTGCAGGTGGAAAGGGAGAGTGAGGAATGCAGATGTCTGGGTCCAGGGCTATCTTTTGGAATGGCTGTCATTCCTTCATGGATCTTTGTCCCTAAAAGAAACACTCATTAGCCCTGACTACAGACTTGCCCTGGGGGAACTGAGCCAAGTGAGCCCAATAGTAGAGACAGACTCACCATTAATGTGGCATCCCAGCTGCTCAAACATGTCCCACACTGTGGTTGCAATCCAGAATGATCCTGGTGAGTGTTTGGATGTAACATTATACAACGTTGACTCTTAGAGCGAGACAGTTATTCTCTTTTCGACCCTGATTATATCAGGGAGAAATCCAAGTTTAGAGCTCTGCATCTTTGACCTCTCTTTAACCCTTGCTAATCTCCTTTTATTAAAAAGAAAACAACAACCAAAAGAGAGCAAACTTCAGGCTCAGTGTAGGCATGTGGTTTCATCTAGTTAGAGTTTAATAATATTGACTTGGATACAATTTAACTTGTTGGGACTGAGCTGTTTTCATTGAATTTCTTTTTATTTTTTTTTTGGTGCCGGAGATGGAACTCACCACCTCACGTTTGCCAAGTAGGCACTTTTGCCGCTGAGCTAAACCCCTAGCCCTTGAATTTCTTTTTAAGATTATACTCTATGTGTGTCTAGTGATCTTGACTATTGTTTTCCATTGAAATGCAGTTATATACAAAAGTGAATAATTTAAAACGAAGTGTTAAATAAACAGCAGTACAGGCAGCGCGCATCATGTGATGGTGCTGTTTTGCAGGTAAGAGGAAAATCGTGGAAGTTTATGTGTGTGAATGGCCTGATGTTTAGAGATTCTGGTAGGACTTGCATTCTGGGTTCTGGGCCCTACAAACAGGGCCTCCCGCCTGAGTTGTGCATTTTAGGCAGAAGAAACAGAATGTAGACTGTGTGGAGAGATCTGAAAATGAGTACAGGGCAGGGTGGAAGCTCAACACGACAGTGGCCTGGGGCCCCAGGGTGATAAAGAGGACTGCCTTGCAGGTCAGGCTGTGGTCCTTGACCCCAGGAGGAGGAGCCAGAGCAGATGTGTTGCAGGGAAGTCACAGCGGGTCAGTGTCTATCTGGTTGGACCACGGCAGAAATAAAGCTCTTGGGGTGCCTGAGTCCTTGGCTCTTCCCGCCAAGCTGCAGAGTCATGATCTTAAACCAGAATTAGCCTGAGAAGAGAGAAAACAAGAAGGTGAACCCCTCTTTCAAAAAGGAGCCTGAGTTCCAGACTTGATCTTCCCACCCAGACCCCACCAGCCAGCACTGATGGCTACCGAGGAAGGTCATTCTAGCCTCCTTCCAAAGCGAAACTGAAGCCCAGAGCTGTTTAGGGAAGTGGCCCAGGTGATGGAACACACTCCGCATTCCTCCAAGAAGACTACAGATCTGCAGTTCTTCCATCCCACCTATCCATTTCCACAGTTCTGGGAGGCCCAGGCTTTTGGGGAGATACCCTGCCAAGGTGGTTAAGCTGGAAGGTAGTCTCTGAGCTCAGGCTCTGGAGGGACCCCTGCTCCCTAGGGGTTGTACCTTTGACAGGATTCCGGCAGTCCCGGCCACAGGCACCTAGGCAACACCGCTTCCTGAGTGGGCAGTCAGAGTCACGATTACACAGGTGCTGCACGGGGCTGAGGCAGCGCAGTTGGTCCTTAGGGCAGTTGCCTGGCTTTACTGCAACAAGAGCCTGGCTAAGTTCTGTCTGTTTCTGTCAAGCCCTGAGGCTTGGGGCTTGGGGCTTAGGTTGTTGGCCAGGTGGAAGGGAGCCACTTACCGAGGACCTTGGGGACACACTGGCGGAAACAAGCTTGGGAACAGCACTTCTTGCCTGAGGGACACTGGCTGTCACCGGTGCACTGGTCAGGCACTGGGAGGCAGGGCTTATCATCTGGCGGACAGCCCCCAAGTTTCTCTGTAAGAGAACTCCCACATGTTGTAGCTGGAAGCAGCCCGTGTTGACCTGCGAAGCCCCCGCATCCCTCCCAGGACTGGTTTGAGATTCAGATGGCATAAGGAATAGGAAAAAAATGAAGTTCAGAATCTGCTGTGGCTGGCTGTGGTGGCACACACGTATAATCCCAGACCTCAGGAAGTTGAGGCAAAATTCAGTGATAGCCTGGGCTACTTAGTGAGTTCAGGGCCAGCCTGAACTACCTAATGAAACCTTGTTTAAAAAAAATCTCCACTGTGGCCGATAAGATTGTACCTGGTCTGGTCCTTCCCATCTCTCTGGCCTCATCCTCTGTCACTCTTGCTCTACCACTTAGTGGCTCCTGCTCTGCCCCACACCAGTCATCTTTGCAGAGCTCTTGCTTTGGTGGCACCCTTTTGCCTGGTGCCCACACTCTCTTCAGCTGGTTAACTGAAACCTCACATCCTCAGAAGACCTACTTTCTGATCCTACATTAACTAGGTCAGTCCCACTGCATCTCTGAGAACTCCCAAAGCATCTTTCTTTCAAGAGATTTTGACTGCAGTTGTCTGCACCTCTCTTGGCCAGAGGCTGTGAGACTTGTTACCCCTGTCTGCTCCAGTTGCAGTGGGTTCTAGCTCAGTACTTGGTTCACAGTGATGGAGGGAGGGTGCTCAGTGACTATTTGCAATGACAGGTTTTCAAAGGAGGCCCATTGTCAGCTGTTGCCAGCGTGATGCATTGTCCCACAGGCGCGATCAGCTGTGTCTGTGCAGTGGTACTTCTCACAGATTTCAGGGACAGGGATTAACTCTATCTGTGAGGTATTCCTCCAAATAGCTGCAGAAGTTTAGCTAAGTGCTCTTCTTGTTGAGATTTTGGAAAGAAGAAATAAAGGGTTCATAGAGGCAGTGACTGACCCAGACTCACATGGGTCAGGGCTAGAACTCCCAAGGTCAGGCTCTCTCTGACTTCTGTCCTGCTCTGACTGCTTCTGACCTATAGGAATGGGACCAGTCCTGGTCCTGGTGCTTCAACTCAATCCAGCATCAGAAAAAAGGTTCAGGAACCCCCTTTAGTAGCCGACCAAGGATTTTGATGATGTCCCTGTGTCACCTTCCCTCCTCTGCCTCTGCCCAGGCACTGACTGTGCACAAAGCAGGTAACCCCTTGCTCACGCGATGCGTGCTCAAGCTCAGCTTCCATCCTTAGGTTGGGCCAGTTTAAACTAAATTGCTGCCCCCTGCTGGAGAGAGGGTGGCTTAGCCTGACAAGGAGCCCCTGCTCTGATGAGCCTCGCTTGGTGGGGATATGGGGAATTGGGGAGGGTAGAGGGGGATGTAAAGAGCCACGGACAGTGTCATAGTTCCAGGGTTTAACCCTGAGCTCACAAGCCCAGACCAAGCGGGAAGAACTGCCTTCCTAACCTTTCCTCCACCTCTAGGTTCCCATTCCTAGGCAGACTGGCAGTCACTTACGTAGACGGTTGCCTGGACACAGATGCCATGGGAACGGACCCAGATGTGGTTAAATAGGTGTACATTGTATACAGATTCCTATAAATGGGAAAGGAATCAGCGAAGAATGGGACATAGTGAACTCGGGGAGAGACAAGTGTGTCCTACCTGGCCACACAGTCAGGCCCTGAGCAGGCCCAGGCTCTGCTGGCCTTGACTCTTGTTCTAAGCAGCTGGATGAGGCATCAGGGCACACAGTCATCTGTACCTCCAGCTCACTCCTCTGAATTGCCCACTTCCTCTGAAGTGTGTGGGTGCTGCACTTACTGTGTACCTGGCTGTGTACCCGGCTTGTTCATCAAGGCACAGTTTATTCCTGAGACTCTGTTTCACAGGGAGTAAGTTGGTAAAGGAAGTGTTTCTAAAATCCCCATTTTAGAAATGGGGATTTTCAGATGCCATCTTTGATACGAAGAGTCAGTCTTTGGCCTTGGGCAAGTGATTTCCCACTATCCCTTGACTTCTTCATCTCAAAACATGGGGGTAGAAACCATGCCAACCCACCACACTGTGGTGAGAAGTTGTGTGGTGACTGCACAAATCACAGCCAACCCAGGATCTGATCTTGGAACCTACCAGCATCCTTCCTTCCTCAGGCTGAAAGCTTTTAGCATCTTCTTCCCCAAACCAGCTAACTTCCCAGGCAGGTACCTGTGCCTATGTGGAAGGCATCACTTAGGTTAAAGGGGCAGAGAGGATGCAGAAACTGCTCCTGAGGGTCATGTTGAAGAGAGGAACCCTCCTCACGCAGTGCTCTCCCCGCTGCAGGCCAGGGCTACACAGGTGAATGTAGGCCAGAGTGTCAGCCCCATAGTACCTCACCTGATCAGAAGGCACCTGTCTAGCTACTCTGGTACCCCTTGTCTCCCTCACGTGTCAACAGGCCAGCCTCGGCTTTACCAGTCAGGGTCAGGAGGAAGGGAACAGAGAAGAGAAGCAGAGATGGAATCTTTCCAACAGATCCTAGATCTCAGGAGCCACACTTCCTACTGAACTCCCAAATCCCTTCGCAGATGAGACCAGGACCATAGAAGGCCAGTGGAACACAACTCCGTGAGTATGACCACAGAATAGCAGGTTCCCTCCTGCTGTACTCAGAGGCAGAGACACACATGGACACATGCAGACAGGTACGCAACCTCAGATCCACATGGATGCAGCCATTCCTTGATTCATACAGTCAGCACAAACAGAAATCAGCATGCATAACCTTACACACAGTTAGATGTGCAGACAGACACAGATAAGCTCTAAGAAACAGGCAGAAAGACATTTATAGGGACACATACATGTGGACAGGTACAGAGCTGCACAAAAAAATATGGTCTCCTGGAATCACTGTGGACACACACGCACACACACACCTGTCCTCCCCCAAACTCTACCCAGAGAGGTACAAATCACACAGTCCCTGGAACACAGGGATTTGACCGCACTCACCTCCTTTTCTCCTGCCAGTGACAGCAGGCACTTGGCTCCCCAAAGCCAGGAGGGCCACCAGGAGGAGGAAGCACTGGATCCTCATGTTTCTGCTGCCAACACCTAATAAGATCCCCAAATTAATACCTGCAGCCCTGGGGAGGCCACAGGATCTGAGTCAGAGGAGGAAGAAGGGTGGATCGTGTGGCATGTGTCCGCCTCTTTCTGGCCCCGCCTCAGGACAAGATGCTTGTGCAAGAACTGAAGACAAGGTGGCCCAAGTCCTGCACACTGGAGGCCTTGGATCCAGTTCTGCCTGTGTCTCAGCTGGTATGTGATGTTGGGCAAGTCTTGTCCCTTCGTGAGTTTCGACTTTTCTCACCTATATGGTGAAAATAAAACAAAAATCATGATGAAAGCATCACTGAGAGAATTTTTAACAGTGGACTTGGGAGGCCAGTAAGGCAGCTGGGCTTAAGAACATCTCAAGGTATTGCTGGAAAATGAGCTTTGACTGCAGGCATTTGGAATGACCAAATTATATTGTGCCCAGAGACTCATGATGCATAGCATGAGATTGTCAGAGTCTTGTTTCATCGACATTTTTACCAACTATATACGTTATTATCTTTGGTCAGATAGTCTTCTGTAATAAATCATCGCTGCTTGCCCATTCAAGCTGCCATGTTGCATATCTTCTTCAGAACACTTGAATTTTGAGTTTTCTGAACCTGTGATTCTTGAATTATAATTCTTCAGACCCCAAATAAATTTTTCTTATTTTTATAGCTTCTGAGTTTAAATTGATTGACAGTAAAGAATAGTGATGGTGAGGCTTTTTGAGACGAGTGCTCAAACTGCAACCCAAAACCCACTTATTTATCCCAAAATGCCAACACTGCAGTTAAACCTGAATACTGCGATTTTAGTTTACGAAAAAAACAACTCATATGTTTACATCTTTTGTTTAAAAAGAAAAACAAATGATACGTGTACCGTAGGTTCACCATCACTGGTACAAGGGGTGAAGAGGAAGTCAGATGCTTGCTTTCCTAGCTCTAGGATGCTTTGAAGCTCCATCATTGTCTTGTGTAGGCGATGAACGTCAGCTTTGAAAGGCAAAGAAGGGTTTTCAGAGTTCTGGATGTCTAGGAGGGGAGATAGTGCTGGGTTAGGGTCAGAATTTCCTGCCAGAGAAGCAAGACAACATTGGCATGATGAGGGAGGCCAGCTCTGGCCTCTGAATGAGAGAGAAAAAAGCCCAACCTTTGATGAGATCACCTCCAATGGCCTTTGGTAGAACTGTCTTCTGCCTGGGCTGGCTTGGTGGTCAGGGATGGGCTTTGAGTTTGGCTAAATGTGCTAGCCATGACAGATATAAGTGCCAATGGGGCTCTTGGCCGCAAGGGATCCTGAGCAAAAAATACTGTCTTACTCAGGATTTCTACTTTGAGTTTCATGTCTGTGGCCTGGGTTCCTGCATTTGGTGGAAGAGAAGTGGCTGAGACGATGTCCTGCAAGGGTCCGAATGGAAACTGCATTGAACTAAGTACTCTGTTAGCACTGGGGGAGATCATGCCTTTCCCCACCCCTCCCATTTTCAAAATGAGGAGACTGTGAGGCAGAGATGGGAGAGGACTGCCCCAGGACACACACCTCTTCCTGAGACTAAGCTGAAACTTCCGCTATTGCCTCCCTAGTGCCTGGGTATTGAAAGAACAATAGTTTTTCTGACCCTAAGAGAGGAAAGTGACATTCTAGGCTCATGATACTTACTCATTTAGTCCAGAAGAGACAGACAGGAAATTCTTCTTTGCATTTAACTTAATCCCTCATGCTATTGTTAAGCTCTCAGGAAGAGAGGCTCTGTCTTCTGTGATCGGATGGAATTTGGGCACCTCCTTGGCAGCTTTGTTTAGGAAGGAAACATTAATGGGTTATTTTTTTCCTGATTATACATGGTCAGTTTTTTAAAATACATTTTTAGTACATAATGTTTACATTCCTTGTGGGAAATTGGTACGTAATACCTCTTAATGTTTTTCATCTTCTGTCCTTTCTTTCTATTTTCTCTCCATCCATCTCTTTATCCTCTTCCTTTTTCAAAAAAATGAGTACATGTTTGTAATACATCATGTTTATATTCCCTGTATAAACATTGGAGTTGGTGGGTGGTATATTTCTTCTTGTGAATTGCCTGTTTTTGCATTTTGCCCGTTTTTATTATTGATTTGTAAGACCTATTTCTATATTAAGGACACTATTAATATATGAGAAGCAGTATGATAAAGTGATCAATGGATATAACTGAGGTCAGATAGACTTGGTTTTTAATCTTAATGCCACCAAATTCTGGTTGTAGGACTAAGTTTTTTAAACTTCAGCTTATTATGTAAAATGGAAATAAAGATAACATTTGTCTTATAGAATGTTTCCGAGAACAGAGATTAGTTTGATATTATTTTGACCTTCTATTGAAAATACTAAATAAAATAAAAATTCTTTTTTTTTTGCTTTGTTCTAAAATTTTGAATATTGAGTGTAGTTACATAAATTTTAATGTATAGTTTCTCTTTATTTTTAGGCTAAAAAGGCTTTTTGAACCTGAGTCAGAAAAATATTCTCTAAATTTTCTTTTGGAAAATGTTTCATTTCTTAATGTATTTTTGAAAATACATTGATTAATTCATCTGAAATTTATTATGACACAATGTATAAGATAGAAAATATCTTTTTTTCTAAATTATGAAACAATTGCCCCTTAATACTTTGTGAATAATTCAAACTTCTCCTATTAACTAGAAATCAAAACTCTATTATTATTAAAAAACTCATATATTTTAGGAGCTGTCTTGGGGTTTTCTGTTTCTTTCCATTGTTTATTTTTTGCTAGTATTGCTGTTCTAATTATTATAGCTTTATAAAATGAGCCCCGCCCTTCACCCCCAGGAAGTCTCCCAGAAAGCAGCATCTCGGCCTGTCTCTTTGGGACCCGAAACTCTCAGACCTGTAGAGTGGCCTGGGCTGTTTGGATCGAAAGTCTGTGCAGACCTGCAGCATCTTGGCGCGACTGTTTGGGACTGGTAGGCCCGCCCTTCATCCGCAGGGAACTGCCTGGAGACCGGCATCTGGGCCAGGTCTGTTTGGCACCGGGAACTTTTCAGAAACCAACATTCTGGCCTGACTCTTTTGGACCTGTAGGCCCTTCACTCGCAGGGAACCTCCTGGAGACCTGCCTGGGACAAAGCACTGAGGCCTGGCCTGCCTGAGATTCCACAGGCTCCGGGGTGGCCACACCCAGCATTCGCCTTACAACTTAGGGAGCCAGGAGCCCACAGAGGGGAGTTAGGACCCTGTGAGGAAGCCAAGAGCCTGTGGGGGAGCCACTGCCCCTCCAGGAACTGAGGGTGTAAGAGGTAATTCACCACACATGCAGAGAAAGCTTTGGAACA
>PVJX010013664.1:0-46834 GCA_004027295.1 Dolichotis patagonum | reverse complement strand
TCAAATCTCATACTAGGGAGACTATATGGTATTTACCCTTGTGAGTTTGGTTTATTTCGCTTAAGAGAATGGTCTCAAGTCGTGTCCATTTATTTATAAATATCTTGATGTGATCATTCTTTATAGCTGAGTAGTACTCCATTGTATAAAAATGCCACAACTTTTTTATCCATTCCTCAGTTGATGGGCACTTAGGTTGCTTCCAAGATCTGGCTATTACAAATTGTGCATAGCAGAATATTTTCACACAAAACCATGATCTGCAAGTTTAAACTGAACTGTTCACCACCACTGGGAAACTTGTTTTGCCTTCTGTGGTTCAAAAGATACAGAGACTTCTCCCTGTTCCTTCTCCCACTGACACAGCCAGCAGGGCACAGGGGCCTCACTGTGTCCCGTGCACAGGTCTGTCTCCCACCCACTGCTCCTTGTGACCCGCAGAAGCTCTGACTGGGTACTGAAATGTCTTCCTCCTGGACTGCTTACTTTTGCTGCTTTCCTGTGACAGTGTTAAGTGTTCAGAACACAGGTCCTGGGACCCAAAGTGAGATTGGAATCATAGTTCTATCGATTGCTGACTGTGCTTGAACAGGCCCCCTGCCCTATCTGTTCTTCATTTTCCTCCTCTGCAATATACACGGAAATGTCTTTACCTCATGGATTGAAATGACAGTGAAGTGGATTAATTCATGTAAGTGAATTAGAATACTTGCCTGAACATGGAAATTATTCAGTAAAGCCTCAACTACACTATAGCCTAGGCTATCATTTTTTATCATTGTTCTAATAAAGTCATTTCATGGTTAAAAAAATATATTTGTCCCCATTGCATACAGAAAAAAGTCTTAATTCTTTCAAGCTCGTTTATGTTTCTGGTCCTAATTCTCATTTATGCTTTTCCCTGAGACTCTGTGGTGTGGCCACACTGGTCTGGTTGATGCTCATAAAATACACTGCAGGTGTCTGCTCAAGAACCGTGCTCAGGCTGTTGTTCTGTTGGTCTAAGCTTTTCCTGCACCTACCTGGAAGTCCAAGCTGTGCTCCAAAGCTCAGGCAGGTGTTCCTCTTTCTCCCCAGTGAGCCTTCCCAGACCACGCTGGTCACCTTTGCTCCCTCTGTGCGTGCTTTGTCCCTTCATGCTAGCAGTTGTCATGCAGTTAGCTGATCATACTCATCCTGCGTCTGTAACCTTTTCCAGTGCCTCATTATCACCCCAAGCCCTATGGTATCTGTCACCTTGGTGTTCACATAACCAACCTTAAATGAGTGTCAGATCTGCACAGACTTATTTTTCATTTCCTTAAGCCCATGCTCACAGGATATAACATTTAAACCACGCAGTTCTGCAGAAACCTCACGTTTCCTCTTGTGAACCAAAACAGGACTCAGACCCAAAATCAGAAGGAGTCTTCCCTGCCACCCCCTAACACATGCATTGATGTCCCTTGTTTCTAAGGGGACAAGAGACTCTTATAAACAAGCCTACAAAGACATCTCGAAACAACACATCACTCATAAAAAGGGAGCGTGCTGATGAGTTAAGTGTAAATGAATTAGAAACATATGGATCCAGTCTCCTTTAAAAGGCGCAGTGGGGTTCTGAGCACAGGGCAAAGCCTGTGGATGAGGAGATTGCACTGGGGATTTTTCCAAACTCTGGACCGTTAGCTCTGGCCAGGCCAAGAGCTAGTCTAGTATCTGGATCTCCGAGGACATCAGCAGTTTGTGAACCTCAGCAAAAAGTAAGGGTCCCTCTCCCCCAAACCCTCAAACTCAGACCTGGAGATCTTCAGGACAGTCACCTCCTAAGACACCGTGCCTCCCACAAGCACCTTCCCTAAACATCTTATTCTACCTGAGGGCTGGGACATCAAGCCCAGCCAGTAATTTCTCAGTAGAAACCCAACTGCAGCAACTCCAAATGGGTGTTGAACTTAAGCTCTTGCTATTTCCCAAAGATCTCCTCCTTTTGGATGAAATCTTTGACGGTGAACAATGTCAAGACCAGGTTTTGTATCAGCTGGTCTGGACAGTTGGACTCATGTGATTGGCACTGGAAGATGACATGGTGACCACACTCCGCTTTGGAGACTTCAGAGGGGAAAGGAAAGTGCACAAAATCTTTAATGTGTTCAACTAGACAGGAAAAACTGCACAAGCAAGGGAAAGATCCCAGTCACTGGGTGACATCAGTGCAGCAGGGCTAGTGCCTTGACAGATCTGGCTGGCTAAACGGAAACCAGGAGAGGAGCAGGCAGGTGCCCTGGACGCAAGCATCTGCCACGCTGTCCCCTGCTCTTTGACTCTGGTGGGGTCCGAGGTGCCGGTCTGGGATGGAAGGAGGCGTCCGGCTGCTTCGGAGATGCCTGTGTTTGCCAGGCCTCCATCTCTTCACCCCACCCACTGCTTCTTCCAGATAAATCTGAGGCTGCTTCGCATTCTGCTTTTTCCTTCTCACAGTGGAGCTGTTATGGAAACGGGCCTTTCTCATCCGCCACTGATTGAATCACGTTTCAGGGGTGGGGGAGGACTAAGAAAAATGAGAAAGTGGAACAATATTCTTCCAAATGTTGCCTTAAATTGAAATCATCTGTCTGAACAGCCCAGTCTCCCGTCCCCAGCCACACCCAGGCAGCTGGAAGGTGGGTGGAGTACAGCCACCCTCGTGGGGTGGAATTGTTGCCTTGGTAAGGTGATATGCTGAGAAGAAATTCACTCTGGGATGCCTTTCTTCCTTTTCAAAATATTTATTAACTATTATTTTAACTGTGCAATTTCTGAGCTCCAGTATACAATGTGTACGTAATGACCATCAGGATATTTAATATTTCCTTGTCCCAAAATCTTTTTTAAAGGTTTGGATTAACATATAATAGTTGTACATATTTATGAGATAAAATTCAATACTTTTTCAGTTCCCCTGCATTCCTGTCATCTGCTTTCACCCTTAGCGTGGGCCTCGGGAGTGACCAGGGGAGTTCTGGGTACAGGCCCACCGAGCTGGGTCTCAGCCATCCTCTGTGTACCCTGAAGTCCTCTCTGTCATCCGCTCCCTAAGACTGACCTACCTCCCCCTTGTGGGTCAGCCCCCTTAGACTTTGAGGCCTGCACTTTGACATTCAAGGCAAATGGGCAGGTGAAGCAGAAACAGGAACACCTGAATAGAAGGAGAGCAAGGCACGTGTGGCAAGCGACAGCCAGGCTCGGGCTGCGTGTGGAGCAGAGGCAGGGAGCTGGCCAGTGGGAGATGGCCTGCACTCACTGCCCAGGTCCCAGCCGCAGCAGCCCCCACTCTGGAGCTGGAGCAAGAGGCACTCTGGGGAGACCAGAAGCCCCACCCCAGTGATGCCGCCAGAAAGTGGGTACCATCACTGGTCAGACAAAGCAAATCTGCTGAGCACCACTGTGTGCCAGCCACAGCTTTAGACCCCAGGGACATGATGTGGAGAACTAAAGCCCGGGGCCAGGGCAGGGACGTAGATACCCGGAGGAGTTCAGGAGCACCAGAAGGGACATCACACCATCAGCCTTCACCCAGCTCCCTGGGTGGCGTCTGGGGACTCGAGGCCTCTCTGGAGTGTGGGACTGAGCCGGACTGAAAGTCTCAGGCAGCCTGAGGTGTGTGGCCAAGCTGCTCAAGACTCTCCTCAGCCATGCCTCAGTTTCCACATCTGTAACCTCAGTCCTGGGCTTCCTGGGAGAGCTGGTCCTGGGATCCAGTCCCCCTTCCTTGCGCCCCAGGGCCTTCCAGTCCACAGCAGCCCATGTGTTTGGAGCCACTACACTGCTGGCCAGTGTGCTGGTCCAGTCTCTGGTCGCATGGGTAGAAGAGGTGACCAGGAAAGAGACCAGGAGAGTAGTGGACCGAGGGTGCAAAGACGCGGTCAGGACTCGGGGCGGGCTCTCTGCCCAGCTTCACTGTTTTCATCCTCAACATGATTCCTAACAGCTGGGCGAGTGACGGTCCCGCTCGGATTCCACAGCAGCAGAGGGAAGCCAAGGGCCTTGGCAGAGGAGCCCTGAGGCCGGAGCCTGCAGCAGGAATGAGCTCAGCCTGGGATGAAAGGGCAAGAAGGGCCAGTTCGCTCTGTCTGCCTTTTGCTGGTTTGAGCCCAAGGTGAGTACGGGCTTTTCTGCCAGGAAGTCTGCGCCTCCCACAACTTGGACACCTGACCTGTGACACAGTCTCTGATTTCCTGTGTTCACTTTCGCAGGTGCCAGGGCAGAGGGCTGGCAATGTCCAGAGCTAAGTTACAGATCTCCGAGGAGCTAAGTGAGCAGCACTGTAGTCTGTGTCCTCAGGTGGCTATCCTGACCAGGACAGGCCGTGGCATGCATGCGGCTTCCGGTCACAAGAGGGAGAAGCCCAGAGCCAGTGAGGGTCACCCACACTGCTCGGAAGAGGCCGCAACTCCAAAGGACTGTGGGTTTCAGCCCCTGGGCTCACTGCCCAGATCCCAGTCAACCTGTGTGAAGAAGCAGCGACCCCTAGCTCACTACCTCGAGGCAGAAAGATTTTCAACATACCGGCTTCTTCTCAGCTGTCTTGGTGACATGACTTAAGTAATTCTACAGCTCCTCAGCATGTAAAATAGGTGGCAAACACAGAGGAAAGTGAGGCATCAGGGAAAAGTATCTCGAAATAAGAATGCAGCCATTCCACAATGCGATTCCACACAAACGTCAGTAATTCCTTCAAGCTTTACCTACTGCTTACCATAATAATAAAAATGGGCCAGGCAGACTTACGCTTTCCAGCTCATTTAACCCTTGAGCGGTTAGGAGGTTGGCACTGTGCATCCCTGCTGGACAGTTCACACTGCTGCTCAGAGAGCATCTAAGCCACAATGCTAAACAGCCAAGCGGGAGCTCGCTCTTCTGACTTCAGTGCTGATCTGTGGACCGTGTGCAACACACTCCACTGGGCTATGTGATAAAATGCAAATAAATACACAGCGTGGTCCCCTGGGAGAAGACAGCACCTCCAGGACAACAGCTGGATTCAGTCACCTCTGCACAGCCTTGGCGCCTTTGAACTTCAGTACCCCAGCAGCTGAGGAACCTGCAGCTCCTCAGGTGCATCTGGTCCTTCCTGTGACCGGTGGCCGGCAGGTACCCCATGACCCAGCCCTTTCTTTTCCGGCACACGAAACCCCACTGCTACCAAAATCATGCCTGTCAGGCCTCAGCCTATCTTTCCAGTCAGGTCAGCAGAGCTCTTCCTCCCCTGACCACTGCCTGCAGCAGCAAGAAGGGTCAAGCAGCCCTTTGCCAAGCTTCATGGCGAAGACTCTGCGTGGAGCTAACTCCCTGGATGCTAGGGCCCAGGTGAACGTGGACCAGGTTCAAATAGCAGAGCTCGGGACGTGCCCAGCAGAGGCAGCAAAATCACTCACCGTCTCTACCACCCACTTGCGAATAAGTCCCTTGGCATTTTAGAGACTCCCATCACCTGTGGGTTTGGGAATCATCACTTGACTTTTGGTATAGACTGTGGTTACTCTGGGGCCCCAGGGGCATTGACAGAAGGTGAAAAATGGGCAAAAGTCAAACAGAATTGCACCAAGAGCTTGAGTGTCAAGGTTCCAATCAAGTTGCAGCATGCAGGACTAGAAGGGGCATCTATGCCAGGTAAGAAAGACACAGCAAAGGCCCCACAGGACGGGATTCCTTCTGGAGCATGTTTGGTACCTGCGCCAGGGCGAGTAGACACCATCTCAGGATGTTGAGCAACAGCTGATCTTCCTGGAAAGAGCACCAATACGGCTGCACTTTTGAAGACAGGAGTTGGGTTCGGTGACCTGCTGTTCCTATTTATTGCCCTTTGGGTCTAGAGCCTTCAGAAAGGCCCTGTGTCTCTGGGTTTCCCTCCCTTGCCATGGGAGGTGCCCATGCCAGAGCTGTGCAGCAAGGCCCTTCTGAGCACCCGCAGAGCGCTTCAGCTCTGAGACCCAGAGAAAGGGCTGCTTGGGACACATTCAGTTGTTTTAGGAACATTGGGTACGAGGTGCAAAGGGGGTGGTAAGCAACCCTCCAGCTCAGAACCCAGAGTTTCGAGGGTGAAAACCTGCTCTGGAGAGGTTTTAGAGGCAGCGAACATGGGAAGGTCTTTGGAACACCCCACCACCACCACCAACTCTGTTAAAAAGCATATGCAAAATGAGCCCCAAGCTAAAAATAAGTGTCTGTGGATTTAAAAATAAAGTTGTTCCATGTTTCAAAGAATCACAGAATAAGAAACTTAGAAAGGGCGTTGGCACCGAGTGGGCCACCTGCACTGCTCCGCGGCAGCCTCTCCTGCAGTGCCACTTGCCCCCCACCCCAGCAGGGGGCGCATCACTGTGAAGGGCCATTCTGCCCTGCTGTACAGCTCTGATGTTTTGGATTACTTTTCTCACGTTGGCCCAGGTTTGTTTTCCTAGGGTTGCCAGCCAGCATCCAGTGCGTGCTCCAGAGCCACGATAAAAACACACACCCCTCTCCCACAACTCCTTCCGGCCTTTGAAGATGTCTGTGGCATGCTCTGCCCATCACACACCTGGCCCTCTTGGGACTAGATTTGTTGGTTTGTCAAACAACCCAATTTGGCGAGTCACTGGTTGCCCACTTAAGGGCAGGTTTTTGCAGGGCCGCAGTGGTGCCGTTCTGCCTTCTCTAAGGCCCTCCTAGCCTTCCACTGTAGCCCTCGACAGGGACGTGGGTGCCTAAGCAGCTCTCCAGCTGGCCTCCCGGGTTTCAGCTTCCATCAGCCTGTGGGGCAGCACTGGATTCCAGGAGTACGAGGATTGCCTGGTCCCTGACAGACAGCAGAGAGCTGCTGCCACACTGGAGCCCCGAGAGGAGAGAGGGGGCTGGCTCACGCCACGAGCTGGCTGGCAGCATGTGCTCAGAAAGATTTGCTGTGAAGGAAGGAGAGGAGGAAGGCAGGCTGGGACCAGATGCAAAGACAGCCACATCCATAGACCACGAGCGTTACTACAGATATACTAAATCCCCGCTCCCAGCCCAGAGCGTACCCGACCAGCACACCAGATCCCAAAGTTAAATTCTACTTGCAGCGATGCTTTTCGCCCCACTTCTGTCCTTCACCCCTGCATTCATTCACCTGTCAGTTACCTCCCCCACACACATCGTACCCACACTGACCTCCTCCCGTCTCCTCTTCCGGCTTTCCCCACTCTCCCAGGGTGCCATCCCAAAGCGTCATCTATAAAGGTCCAGCGTATGTCCCATGAGGCCCAGATTCTGAAGGAACCCGAATACGGAGAAGACCCAGGGGAATGTGTCACTCTCGGGGCATGAGCTGATACCCTTCGGCTCTGAGTGGACTCAGGGAGGATCCGCTCACCGCTGTCCCGGCTGCATGGGTTGGAACCCCTGTCGTGGAGGAGTGGGCTGGGGGCCGCCGCGGCTGAGGCCCCCCTCACAGGATCTCCAGGAAGGGGACCTGGCTCAAAGGCTTCCCACCCTGGCAGCGGCATGTTCTGTGCAGTGGAAGACGCAATTGATCTGTAAGGGGGCAGTTTAATTTTTTATTTTTCCCTTTAGAGTAAGAAGAAAAAGGAACTCTGGGAACCAGTGCTACATAAAACTGTAAGCCTCGGGACTGAGCTTGTCTCAAACATGGCAAGTAACTCCCTGCTCCACCCCACCTCTGGAGATAAACAATAATAAAATATTAGATGGCTCCACTATTCTGACAGATAGTGGATGACTTTCTTTAAAAGATGTCTGCGCTCTCTTGCTGCCAAAGACCTAAACTGTAGCCACGCGTGCCTGGGAGCCCAGTCCCACGCTCTGTGGGGCAGCGCTGTCCGAGCTGGTGTGGGAGCAGGGCATGCTGTGCCCTCCTCGGGCCTGGCAGGGACCTGGGCATTGGCTCGGGGCCTCAGGCTCCCTGCTGTGAGGTGTCTGACAGCGTGGCAGGGTGGCCTGGAGGACAAGGGGTGGCTGCTTCCCCTCCCACAGGAAGCCAAGCCACTCTCTAGAACTCTTCTGAGGGATGGAGGAGTGGCAGAAGCAGAGGGTGGGGAGAAAAGGACAAGCAGCAGACTAGGGGTCAGTCCTCAGCAGGGAGGCGGTGGGCCCTTCAGGAGCAGCCTAGTGGGGGAAGGTCAGGGGGCGGGGGTTCCCGGACCTCCTCCCTCTCTTTGCTTCTCAGACACCGTGAGGGCGAGAAGCCTCCTCGGCCACTCGCTCTCCCTGGGATGGAGGCCCACAGCCAAAGACCAAACCACCATGGACTGAGGTGTCCGACTCCGCTAGCCAGTGTGACTTTCCCCCTCCCGATGACCATCGCTGGCGTTTGGCAGGGTGATGCAAGGCTGACCAATACGCCTGTGGAGGTGTTTGAGACTCACAGAGATGGACCAAAAGGCAGGAGGGAAGAACCTTACAGAGAGCGGAGAAAACAGAGAAAGAAGGGGAAAGGCGGTGAAAGGGAGAAGGGAACGACAGAAGAGAGGGCAGGCACACTAAGCACCAGGAGACGCGAGAAACGGACCGAGCCCCGGTGCTCAGCGAGCACGGAACCAGAGTGAAGCCGGGACAAAGGGCCCAGCTCCTGGGGAGACGGTGACATTTCTCAGAGGGACAGTTATTTTATTTTAAAGAGAAAAACAAAATATAACCATTTCAAACAGATAATAGAAGGGTAACAATGGTTAATACGCTGCATATTGTTATCTTTAAATTAGTTACTCAGAGTGCAAGATAATGGCATTTAATTGTCCAGACAATTTTAGTGCAAACATTTCTTTTCAATGAACTAAGAGAAATTAGTGGCATAACTGTCTTAACTAATACATAGGACAGTTAAAATCGGCAGCAGCTCTTCAGAGCTTAGCAAACTCAGACACTCTTGGATCTAATTCCCAAGTCAGGGGGCTCTGTTTTTTCCCCAGTCCCTCTTTTGGGTCACCAGGGATCTTAAAATGCAGATCAACACCTTCATTATGTGACCCACTCACATCAGGTGGCTGGCACTTTTCATCCACCCCTGCTTCCTCGATAGGGTAGGGGCAGGAGGTGAGGCAGGAATGGAGCATCCAGCTGGGCAAAGGATACCAGGGTTACAGTCTCTTGAGTAATGAGCGACATTTTCATCCACGAGCCAATTTAAGTCCTGACACCTGGGTGTGTAGGTGTGACCGATCCACTTAGCATTCTGAAGAAGCCATCGCTATTGCTCCTATGTGAAGACAATCAAGGTCCACGAGGTGAGGCGGGCACATGAGGAGAGTGATGGAAACCCTCCCTGTCCTGCCCCGCACCTGCGCAGCCCCACCGAGGTAGCCACAGTCAGGGCAGAGCCCGTGATGGGCCTCACCTGGCCTCCCGCTCCAGTGCCTCTTACCACACCTTCAACCACACTGGTGCAGGCGGCTCTGTAGTGCCTGGACAGGGCAAGCTGGATGTGCTGGGGAAACTGCGCTTCCCAGAGTAGCCCTCAACCAGCAGAGGGTGGGCACTGAGGGCAGTACACAGGGCCTGAGCGGCCCATAGCCCTCGGAAGGTCCCAGGCAGGTCCTAGCTGTCCAAAAAGGTGGCCTGCAATCCCAGAGGGTCTTTCTCCTCCCATGCCGCCTGCCCTCCTTTCTGTTCCCGGGCTGACTCCTCAGTTAGTGCCTGGCACAGAAGTCCTGGGAGGCCCTGTGTTCTGCGTGGGACCCTGGTGGAGGAGAGGTGGATGCAGTTGTTTAGCTAAGAGACGATCGCAGCTTGGACGAGGATGGCAGACGTAACCATAGGCAGACTGGAAAGACATTTACAAGGCTAAATCAGAGTCTGCTGCAACCGTGCTCTCCAGGACCATTATCACTCTTATTCCTTGTGACGCTCAGAGTGGGAGCAGCCCGCGGTGGAGGAGGGGCAGTCAGGTGCTGCAAGCCTGTTTCACAGCTGTGCAAATGGCCACCATATATGGATGTGGAACTCAACGGCCACCACAAAACTGAGCTCACAAGAGAGGAAGGCACTGCCAGGCAGTCCTAAATTTAGCTGAGTTTATAATGGCACCTTTGGCAGATATTCCGCACCGTCAGTGTGGTAGAGATGGAGCACCTGACGGAACTGGCAGAGGACACGGAGGGGAGTGAGGGTGTCTGCTACTGAGCATGCACAGTTGGGGGCCACATCTATCCTGAGAGGCAGGTAATGCCACCTCCCTCTTACAATGGCAGGAAGGTCTCCTAACCTCCCCCCCGGCGGTGCTCAAGGCGTGAGTGACAGAGCCAGCGCTCACGATTCGGACCAAATGGCCCCAAAGGCTATGCTTGTACCAACTGTCTCCTGAAGCTCCCTGACAAACTCCCCTCGCTCTGCAGTGGGAGGAGACCCCAGAGAGACCCAGCCATCTCTTCTGATGCTTCTTTATCAGACTGGTGGGTTGCCGGTGGGATTTTTACTCGGTAATGCATTTAGTGAGAGCAAAGAACAGAGACAACCATGAGAGACCTAGGCTGACGTCACTGGAGGCAGTGCCGGGCGCCTCCCATTTAGTTGTATTTGACCAACTACTTACATCAACTCCTGCAACCCTCTTTACAAGTCCATGATGTATACTGCTTTATCATGACCCCCTTCAGGGGTGAGAAACCTGAGGCAAAATAAAATAGCTGCATAATTTTCTCCAGAAGACACAGTCAGTGCACAACAGAACTGAAGTTTTAACCCACAAATTCCAAAATCTGTATTTTAGATCACTGTTCTATGCTGCTTCTTAATCACCAATGCCCTCCACAGAAATCGGGAGGGTGTGGATGATACTGTGGAAGTAGATGGAAAAACATAGAAATGACTCTGGCATGAATTCAGCCCTCAACCAATTTATTCCTCCATAGATGTTAAACATTCCCACAAATGGTTTTAATGTCAAAAGTGACAGATGTTTAATGAAAAGTAACAACAATACTATGGAGTTTCAAAGAAGGAAAGACATTTCTGCATGGAGGAATGGGAAGGAACAGTGGATTAATTCAGTTTTGCTGTGTCATGAGACACCGCAGAACTTAGCGGCTTAGGAAGTGACCATTTACTGCTCCCCCGGGGCTGCCGCAGTAGAACTGGAAGATGCAGGATGGTCTCCCTCCCACATCCCAGAAGGCCAAGGCAGATGTCAACGGCCTCTCATTCTCTAGAACACAGCCCATTCTCATCCGCATGGTGGAAGGTTCCTATGAAAGATGGGGGCAAGTGTCACATTTACCAGTGCCCATTGGCCAGAATAAGCCACATAGGCAAACTCCAAGATTTCAGGGGTGGAGAAACAGATACTGCCTTGCATGGGAGAAGAGGCAATTTCATGTTGTAAAAGGCCTTGGGGCATTAGAAAGAAGTAGAGTAGAGTTTAGCTTTTATTTTTCAGGATAGAGAAAACTAGAGAAATGGTGCACCTCGAAAGGTGGCTTGGGCCAGGGCACTGACAGATTCCTAAGGCACGCACAGCAAACCCACAGAGGTAGGAGAGCCAAGGGACGCCCCGACCCACTTCCGCTTCACTTGGAGTAGCTGACATTTGCGGAGGGGGATGGCCCTCCACTGCAGGTGACAGTCTGTAGATTGGCTACTGTAGGGACTTTGACGTCACTCTGTCAAGTCGGTGGTGGGCGTACTGCAGCGGTGGTTGGTACTGAGTGGTGAAGGGGATGAGGTGACATCTTAAAGGCTCTGGAAGGTTTTTATTATGGTTTAGCTCTAAAAGTTTTACCCATAAGTCTCAGGTGTTCAGAAGTGAGGCTTTGGAAGGGTGATTGAATCACGAGGGCTCTAACTGCATCAGTGGAGTCAGCCTCTGATGAGACACAATTATTGGAAGGCGATGAAAATTTAGCATGTGCGACCTAGTGGAAGGGAATGGGCCATGGGGACGTGGCCTTGGGGTCTGTCTTGTCCTGGACAGAACCCACATGGAGGCCCCTCTGTGCCCTTGGCTGGCTTGGAAGGACATCCCTCTAGTTTCTCCAGTACCCACCACTAACTTGACAGAGGGACATCAGTTCACAGACTGTCAGCTGCTGTGGCCAGTCCTGAGGAGGTGAGGGGAGAGCGCCAGGCTGCAGGTGTGAAATCAGGGAGGCTGAGCACGGGCTGCAGAGGTCAAGGCGAAGGGCGTCAAAGCCATGTTCATGTCGGCCACGTGGGAGCTGAGAGAGAGGAGAAGCAGCAGGTGAAGAAAGGAGGCAGACAGGTCCCTCGGGGTCCTTCGGGTCCTGAGCACTTTTCCATCCATGTGGACATTTACCAATGGTCCTCATTCGTGGGTTTCTGTGATTCTGTCCCTGCGTTAGGCAATGGAGATGGTTCTATACTCTAAATCAGATGATGGGTTCTTTTTCTCTCTCCTTTTTATCCTTGACTAGAACATTGGTTGGAACAAACTCTTGAAAAGAGAAAGGCTGGCTGGGATGGAAGGATATTTTGGAAGGTAGCCAAGTGGAATAGGACCCCAAGTGGAGTGGGTCTTCATGAGAGAGAGGTTATTCTTTTTTTTTTTAACTTATTATCATTTTATTTGTAGCACTGGGGTGGGAACCCCAGGTCTTGCACATGTCAGGCAAGCGCTCTGTCACTGAGCCACGTTCCTAGCCTGAGAGCTTATTGTTAAAATGAGCTATCTTTTTCTCCACCTCTCTCAGCAGTTAGACACCGTCATGTGGAAACGGAAGCTGTCATTTTTCAAACAAGTCCTATGCGTTAGTGAAGTCTTAAGTCCTTAAAAATGTTACTTTGAAGTCCATTTATTTTTTCAGTGACTGTTTCTTTCAACTATTTTATCAGTGCTCACCCCACTTTAAAGAAGCCCAGAGCCTTTCTCCTCGGCAGGACATTTACCAAGTGGCGTAGGGACACATATTTCCCTGGAAACCAGAAGTCACATAACAGTGCTGGCCCTTCAGAGCCCCATGGGGTGAAAAAAGTCTCCATTATAATTAAAATCCGATTATTCTGCTTTTATGTAACCTCCTTTGCTATAAATAAGGGCCAGCCGGCTGCCAGGGCACAGAATGACACGGATACAGTATGATGTGTCAGCCACTCATGTTTCTCTTTTATGAGACCAACTTTTATAACTTTGCAGTCAACCCACCAACAGATGATAAAACAGCTTATTGGAAACAGACACAGAAACCCTGCACATCACTTGTCAAAGGCTGATTCCACCCTCTCCTGGATGTAAGTGTCTTCTCAGAGAGAAAGTCAATGCGAGTGGCAGCCGGACCACATGTATACTTCCCTGAGTCACCCCGGACACTACCCCATGGGAGAAACGTCTCTGCAGGGCCCTGCCATGACCTGCATGATATTTATGGGTTTTGTACATGGCCTGACTGCTCTATAAAACTGTTCCAGCAGAATTCAGACTCCGTGGGTGCAGCCAAATATTACCCTCAAAAGCATTTTGTAATCTATTTGTAGCTGCAGAAATGTCGCCTCTTCTGTGGTCCCAGGAGGCATGGCAGTGCATGGGCCCAGCTTCTACTTCAAAGGGACTGTTGGGAGCAGATGCCTCCCTGAATCTGAGCAGCAGTGGGGGGAGAGCGGCAAGCTTGTTTTCACAAGTTTTCCCTGCTGCGCCATCTCTGTCTCACCTTTTCTGTAGGCTCACAGTCCGGCATCATCTGTACCTCAGTCTTCTTAGGTCCAAATGGACCTTTGGACAGGCCGTGGACAGGCCAGGGTGAGTGGCCTTGTGGCAATCTCTGTGGCCTCTTCAGGGCTGTGCCCTGATATGGGCAAGACTCTTTCCTCTGTGTCTGGGCACCCAGCTGCAGATGAGAAATAACTCTGCAGTTTGGTGATGCAGGCGCAGCTAGAAAACATGTCTCCATGGCATCGCCAGGGTTACCTCATCCAACAGCATTCAGATGTTACTGACCACAGAAACAGTTTTTTCCCCTGCAAATACAGAGGAAGTATCCATTATGTATAGAGCGAAGAGGGAGTCTTTGTTGGTTTGTTTTAATGTCCCACCTTGTTCTTTGAGGAATTGTCATGTGTTTGGGAAGCATTCTGCATCCAGACAACATCACTACCACAATCCACCCTGTGTCTCTGCCTCAGTTTTCCTTGCTACCCAAATAGGAAGGGTTCTTCTGGAGAAGCAGTGTCAGTATTCATTTCTGTTCTGACCGCTGCCTGTTGCCAAAGAGTTGTTTCAATGTTTTCAAGCTAGAATCATATTTTCTCAGCCTCAGCAGGACCTGGCCCACTCAGAACTCAATTAAGGCTGTTCATGGGAAACCCAGGTGCATGGAATGGAGGGGAACTGACTGCTGCCACGGTGACCTTCCCCCACCCCTGTCTGGGCTGGCATCATTAACTCAGGACGAGCACAAGTTTAGCTATTCCCCACTCCCGTTCGCCAGCTGGTACTTAGCACCACTGGGCATGACGTCACGCCCCTCTGCAACTCCCAAAAGAGCTAACTTCATTGTTAGGAAACATCGGAGGAAAAAGAAATCATTCTGTAATGGCAAAAGGGAACTTTGGAAGTTAGACTTGCTTTCCTTTAGAGAGAAGTGGCTTCTCCAAACTTCCTGAGGTCTAAGACGAGGAAGGTGCCCTGCTCCACCTCTTCTCAGAACCGATGAATTGGGTAGAACATGCGGATACAGGCAGCTGGTTCCACCTCCACGGGAAGAGAGCTGAGGTCTGGGTCCAGAGGGGTGGACAAGCTCGAACTGTTCATCATCTCATTGCATCACCCCCACTGTTCGTTGCCTTTTGTAAGAGACACACCTGTACCCGGTTCAATGGTGACTTGAGGTCAGTGGGCCCTTCTGTCTCCTTAGAGCTAGCTTTGACTAAATCATTTTTCATTCTTACCAAAACAAATGGCCACCTTTGATTTGGTCAGCAACCAACAAGTGCACCTGAGCACAAGACCTAAGTGGGCAGCACTGATTCCTGGGTATCGGTGGTTCTCGGCAGGGTAGGAAGGAATGCCTGGACACGGTTTGGCTTGTAATCACTAAGACAAAGCTGGTGGTGGTTTCTTGGGAGCAGAGGTTAGGATGCTGCCTAGGACAACCCCTCTGTCCCCACCCAAACAATCAATGACCCAATGCAAAACACAACACGCAGAGGATGAAGTTCAGAAGCCTAGCTCTGTACAACCCGAAGGCAGAGAGCTGTGTTTACACAGCCATTCAGACCTCCACTGCTCTCAGCAGAAGGGCAGGCAACTGGTTATTTATTAACTGTGTGACTGGATGCCTGGGACCGTGTTCGCCAGGGAGCTCCAGTGCAGAGACACGCTTTCTTGTGACAGGGAGGGTTTACGGTGCACGCTAATCCTCTCTGGAAAGCCCTTTCGGCTCTGAATTATGATCTCGGCCTACACTGTCTCACATTGCCTCTCTGTTATTAAAATTCCTTTCTGCACAATTCATATGAACATAAATCCTTCCTTTAAAGTCTAACCAATGCTATTTCCAGAAAATTATGTTCTCCATTTAAAAAATTGTCATTTAAAAATAATGTCCTTATGGTGTTCATTCACGCCTCTCTGTCTCGGTCTCTGTCTCTCTGTCTATCTCACTCTTTCTGAAAATCTTAAGTCCAGTAGAGACAGACAAATATATGAAATGACCTTCAAGAGAGCTTGCCATGGACTCACCTACACTACACTCTTCGTGCCTAATTGGCATTTCCTTGCTATTGCTTATCTGCCAGTCACATGACCCAAAATCATTTCTTAAATTGTGATTTGTACGTGGTGTGAATATAACCAATTTTTTTCTGTTTTTGTTTTGTTCCTCAATGGAAACAGGAGGAAAAGAAGGGCAGAAGAGCTGCTGGAGGTGGTGGCTTGAGAGCCAGGACAAGTCACTCGGGACAAGTTCTCAGGCTGAACCACCCCACCTCCTTCCACTGGCCCACTCACTTTTTTCCAAAGCATGTGTGGCTATGTTCTGTCCAGGTAACCTTAGGACAAGATGGCAAATGTCTAGGCCCTCTGGAGGTCACACCTACTCACTCACTGCCCAGGGGGAGGATGACGTCAGGCCGAGGGGAGAACCTTGCTTACCTCCCACTTGAGACAGTGGGACAGGGCCACGTGCTTAGTGCTTTAGGGTGCCTCGTTGAAAAGTGGTTCTCCAAGGGTCAGGGTTTAGCTCAGCGGGGTAAGCGCCTGTGTGGCTGGCATGAGGTCCTGAGTTCGATCTCTGGTAGCAAAAAAAAAAAAAAGGTGGTTCTCAAAAATACCAGTTACAGTGGAATGGGCCGGTGATTGTCCAGGCTCTTGTCTACAACAAGGCAAGGATTGACAAGGGTACACACATAGTAACTAGCGAGCAGCTACCGCTGTGGAAGGTCACAGGAAGCGGCTCTCAGGGCAAGCCCATGCCAGCAGAAAGTAGAGCAGAGACCAGGAAAGGTGCCAAGGTGACAGAAGAGCTTCCACACAGGTCCTCAGAAGTACGTGAAATCACCCACGGCAAAAAAAAGGGGCGAGTAAGCCAGCCTTTGAGAATTTAAAGGCTGCTTCTCACCTCCACTGAATCTCTAGGTGAGATTGACGGGAATGACTCTCGGGGTGCTGAGTTGTGGTGGGGGATCTTAGCCCCCTGGCTCATCCCAGAATTCACGATGATCATAGCGATACTTCTGTACCACGTACTTATGAACCTGTACTGAGGTGGGGGTAGGTGCAGGTGGTGGGAGGTCAGGCTAGGAGAGCCAACACCGTGTGCTCTCACCTGGGCATGTTTCTTGAGCTTTTGTTAGTTTTCATCTCACTCAGGACAATGGAAGCAGGAATAGCCATCGGGCACTGTTTAGAATTGAGTGGAGTGATGACAGTGACTCACTCAGCTCCACGGTTTCTAACTGTACTAATCTGAGAACATGATTTTGAATATTCCACAGTTTCTGCTCCAATGCCTCGTAGCTATTACGTCTAAGAAAACATTAAAGACATTTAAGCTAAGATGGTATCTTCGAAGCTGGCATGGCTGGAATAACAAGTTTGACATATGTCCCTGGAGGAGGGAGAGCATTGGTGATAAGAGACCACAGCTGATTGCCTCACAAAGGTGAAAATCTTAAAAGACATGCATAACACAGAGGGTAAAAGTAGGGCTACCATCCCCTCCCCTCCACTTGCTGCTGGACCACTCCTCTAACCCACCTGAAGCTGGGCGAAGCCCCAGGGCCACCTCTCAAGGTTTCTCCCAAGGCTTACGACCTCAAGGCAGAGATAAGGAAAGCAAAGAGCCCTGAGCCGGCTCTGGAAAATTCCAAAATAGCAAACCAGGATGTACTTTTGCCAAGTCCTCTAGGGTGAGCTGCAGGACTCGTTCCTCACCTGGAGCTCATGAAGGTTCATCCGTGTGGATTGGATCTCATGCATCCACCACAAGGGTGAATGATGGGAAAGGACAACAGTGACACGGCTGACGTGACTCAGCACCCTGTCAGTCACGCTGTCATTCACAGGCCAATGCCAGGCACCCTGCACCCTGAATGTCCAGGTTTAAATCCCTAAACCTAATACCTTCAGTGCCCACGCCACCTTCCCCTCTCCCAGCCTGAACCCACGCACTCCGAGCACACTTTCACCTCATTAAACGTTGCTGCATTTCCTTACCATCCTGAGCCTTATTCAATTCTTTGTGCATTGCACACAAGGACATAGGACCCCATCCAGGATCCCAACTCCCATGGTAACATGCACATTCCTGGCTCTGAAAGGCAAGGTGCTTGTGGCCAGCCGGCATCTGGATATCGAGGGAGTCAAGGCAGCAGGAGGAGGCCTCTGAGTATCTGCCTAGCCCTGAAGGATAAAGCCCTTCTATGCAGGTGGGAGCAGCACACCATGCGAGGGGCAGGGAGAATCACACAGAAGTGTTGGGGGTGGACTCTGGGCCTGATGGGTTTCTTCTCTCTGGATGCGTTGCAAATTCTCAGTTCCTGAGAGAGAGTTTTATTTGGTTTATTTCACCACTTCTGTTGTCCCTTGTCAAGCAGAATTTGCTTCTTGACTCAAGTGATCCAGAAAGCAGGCTTGGCCTCTCCCAATTTCCCTCTCCCCACTCCCAGCCGCTCTATACAGAAAGAACTGCCAAGGCCACTTTCCTACTGGATTAGCCCAGAGTAGGCCAGGCCCTTGCTTCATGGATTCTCTCTCCAGAGCACGCTTCAGTCTAAGGTTTACCACTCAAGCCTCTCACTCTTAGCCTGAATTGATGTCACCCTCACACAACTTTCTGCAGCCTGGGTCTGGAAAAACAGAGCCCATCTGTTATGGAAGGAGACCCTGCTTGCCTTTCCTTGCAAAACCTGTCAGCAACTGAGCTGCACAAAGCCCTGGAGGCTTTGAACTGGCCCTTTTGTTAAGGAAAGCTAGCAAATCCATGCAGATGTTTCTCTGAGAGCTGTGCTGACCAGGGTGCAGGGATTTAGCCCTGCGTGGTATCAGATAGCATGGGAAGGCAAGGAATGCTCTTCGGGGATCAGGAAATATATTACATGAAATCACAATGTAAGTGTGTTCTTTTTGGATTAGGCAATGTTTTTCCCTTCTATTTTTCTTTATATAACCTTATCACTCAGTGTACTTTATTTCTTTCCCCTCTTCCTTCCTTGGCTCCCAAGGCCTGCTGTGGTTCTTCAGGACAGATTCAGCTCATTAAGCAGCTGTAAATCACAAGGTTTTGAACCTGTCCACTCCAATCTCACCTGATTAGTCTCATTAAAGGGCTTTATGGTCTCATTTTCCTATCCAATGCAGAAATTCTTCTGAAGCTAGATTTTAAGAGCTTAAGATACAAACCAATAGACAAAAGAGAAAGAGAGAGAGAGAGAGAGAGAGAGAGAGAGAGAGAGAGAGAGAGAGAATTAGGCAGAGTTCTCCAGAGAGATACAACTGATGGTGTGGGTGGATAGAGAGATATTGGTTCTTATGATCATGGCATCTCACGGCATGTCATCTGCAAGCTGGAAACTCAGAGAAGTCACTAGCCAGCTTCAGTTCAAGTCCAGAACCAGGGAAGCTGATGGAGGAAATGCTTGGTCCAAAGTCAAAGGCCTTGAGAACACAGGATGTCACTGGTGCCAAGCCCTGGAGTCTGAAGGCCAGAGAATCTGAGGTTCTGATGTGCAATGGCAGGAAAAGAAGAGAGTCCCAGCTCCAGAAGGAAGAGATAAAAGTGAACTCAGCTTTCCTCTGCCTAAAAAGGAATAGAAGTCCTGTCCAGGCCTGTGGCCAGTTGGCCAGTCCCCACCCACACTGGTGAACACAGACCTTCCTTACTTAGCCCACTGATTCAAACCTTAGTTTCTCCTGGAGTCTGAGTCTCTTCCCAGACACACACAGAAATGCTTTACTTGCCATCTGAGTGTCTCTTAATTCAGCTAAGTAGGCCACAAAAATAACCACCACAAATGCATAGTTCACAAATGATGGGACACAGCTTCCCTTCCTGCCTGACTTCATGGCCCTGTGATGCTGGCCAGCACTGGCCTCCCTGTCATGCTGTCTTACCTCTGGGCCTGCCCCATGGTCAAGCAGAGAAGCATCTGATACGTGAAATGGACTCCTCACCTCTAATATTTTAGTAATAGACGTGAAAGTCTAAAGGCAAGTTCCTCTGAGAGAGGGAGACTGGACTAATCTGTACTTAGGAAAACGTGGCTAAGCGGCCCGTGGTTCTAAGCAGAGGTTGTCTGTGTGTGCACCCATTTGATTCCCAGCTTTGAGCTTCTGTAAGGGAAGGAGTTAGGAGGGTAGAAAGCAAGTGTAGGAAGAGCACTGGATCCCAGAGAAAGGAAGGCTGGGAGACAAGGGGCTGCTTCACGGTTTTCATGGAGCCTCCCTTTCCTCCCCGTAGCCATCCTTCCTTCTTGCCTTTACCTGTTTATCTCTGGGTCAGTCTCCCCTTGTCCAGGAGCTTTTTGTGGGCAGGTGAAAGCAGGCTCTCCAAAAGGCAGATCTGCTCCCTATTCCTACTTCAGATCCGTCCCCCTGGCTCGCTGTATTCCACAGCACTGGGATTTTATGTCTTCATGGATCAAGAAATTTTGAAAGAAGAAGTAGAAGAAAAAAGGTAAGGAGGAGACAAACCCCAGGACAGAGGAACTGGAAGTTAGATAATAATCTGCTGCAATCCAAATTAAACTATGCTAGATCAGATCAAGCGATGATGTGCCTATTTGGAGGCCCATCGTGGGCCTGTTTGCTGGTCCACACATTCCTCCTCACCCTGGATGCACCCTGCCTCACAGTTCTCAACCACCTGGGCTGTGGGCTCTGGCTACCTCAGCCGTGGATCACAGGCAGGACAGCAGACAGCGGGAGTGGAATAGGAGGTGGGGCCTCTCCTCCTCGTCTGCCCCAGCAGCATCTCTGGGAGAGACCGGATTCCACCCCGGCTTCAGGTCCACAGTGGTGCTAGCTTAGGTGAGGTGACAGTGCACCAAGATCTAAGAATGGCACCTCCTCTCTTTATGCTTCTGGTCCCAGAGCTGGTACTGGTTTCTTCCTATTGTTAATCTCTGGGTTACCACTGTGACCCCGACTTGGCTTCTCAGTCATCCAGTCAAGTGTGAGCCCATCACTGAAGTAGATTCCCTCTATTTAAAACATGCAGTAACTGGTATCATCTCTCACTCAACCCACCTTACAAACTTGCACATCAGAATTTATTAATGTTGGCACACATATACAAAAACTAGACCTTACAAGGAGCTCTTGGTCTTCTTTAGGACCTGAACGTGTGTGTGTGTGTGTGTGTGTGTGTACATGTGTGTTACTGAGGATAAAACAGAGGACCTCTCTACCACTGAGCTTCATTCAGAATTATTTTGTTTTCCATTTTGAGACAGAGTTTCACTGAGTTACCCAAGCTGGGCTTGAACTTTCTTTCTTTCTTTCTTTCTTTTTTTTTTTTTTTTTTGACATTTTATTTTTTATTTAAAGAGAAAAAGAAAGAAAAAAACCCCAAGCAAAACAGAAAGAGGGTAACAACAATACAGAATTCCAAAGGGGAAAGATAAAAAAAGAAAACAAAAAATAACAACAGCCACAACAAAAAAAAACCAAAAAACAAAACCAAAAACAAAAATACTAAGAAATCGCCACTTGATAAGTTACATACTGTCATCGTTGGAAATAGTTGTTCAAGTTACACAGTTAAAACATAGAAAGTACACAGTCAAACAATAAGACTGTTAACGGTTCTGCTCAACATTCTAACAAAAACAGTAATATGGACATCCATCTTACACACTTAAACACACATGCAGTTATAGCCTTTAGAGCACATTTTTTTCCTTTTTTTTACAGTAGCAATTACACATTTTGGGTTTTATTACTCCTACAGTTCTTATTACTTTTTACACTAGAGAAACAATGTGATATTTATAAATATGATTCTTATTTGTTTCACTAATGAGGATAGTCTCAAGTTGTCTCCATTTCCCTATGAAGGCCTCAAGATCATTCTTTTTATAGCTGAGTAATATTCCATTGTATAAAAATACTACATCTTTTTCATCCACTCTGCAGTTGATGGGCATCTTGGTTGTTTCCCAGATTTAGCTATTACAAATTGTGCTGCTATGAACATGGGTGCACATATATCACTGTGATATGAACTTTTCAGTTTCTCTGGGAAAATTCCCAGGAGGCGAATAGCTGGGTTGAATGGAGCTTTCACTCCTAGTCTTCTGAGAATTCTCCATACTGATTTCCATAGTGGTTGCACCAGTCTACACTCCAACCAACAGTGGAGCAGTGTTCCTTTTTCCCCACAGCCTCGCCAACATTTGTTATCAGTTGATTTCTTGATGGCAGATATTCTTTCCGGTGTGAGATGATATCTCAATGTTGTTTTAATTTGCATTTCTCGAATGACCAGTGATGGTGAACATTTCTTCATGTATTTGTTTGCCATTTGTATATCTTCATCTGGGAACTGTGTGTTCATCTCAGCTGCCCATTTTTGGAGACGGTCTTTGAATTGGGGGGAGTAATGTTTTTCAATTCTTTATATGTTCTTGATATAAGTCCTTTGTCTGAAGGGTTGCTGGTTAAAATTCTTTCCCATTCTGTGGGTTTTCTTTTCACTCTGATGGTGATTTCTTTTGAAGTGCAGAAACTTTTCAATAATATGAGATCCCAGTTGTTGATTCTCTGAAGTGTTTCCCATGCAATTTGTGTTTTGTTCATGAATTCTCTGCCTACACCTATGTCTCTAAGATTTCTACCTACCTTATCTTCTAGTAGATTTAGTGATTCTGTTTTAATATTTAGGTCTTCAATCCATTTAAACTTTAGTTTTGTGCATGGTGATAGGCATGAATCTAGTTTCAGTCTTCTGCATGTGGAGAGCCAATTTTTCCAACACCATTTATTAAATAGGCTATCCTTCCTCCAGTGAACATGTTTAGCCCCTTTGTCAAATATCAGTTGGCTGAGTGTCTTTGTACCTATATTTGTATCTTCTAATCTGTTCCATTGATCCTCAGGTCTATTTCTTTGCCTGTACCATGTTGATTTTATCACTGTGGCTTTGTAGTACTGTTTCAAGTCAGGAATTGAGATGCCTCCTGCCTTGCCTCTGTTGCCCAGAATTGCCTTTGCTATTCTAGGTTTCTTCTGGTTCCAAATGAATTTTAGGAGTGTTTTCTCTAGATCTGTGAGGTATATCAATGGTATTTTGATTGGGATTGCATTAAATCTGTATAACAGTTTTGGGAGTACAGCCATTTTCACAATGTTGGTTCTTCCTAGCCAAGAGCATGGAACATCTTTCCATTTTCTAATATCCTCTTCAATCTCCTTTTTTAGCATAGTATAATTTTCAGTATATGGGTCTTTTACATTTTTAGTTAAGCTGATTCCTAAGTACTTCATTTTTTTAGATGTTATTGTGAAGGGCGATATTTCCATAATTTCACTCTCGGTGAGGTTCTTGTTTTTGTACAGGAATACTATTGATTTTTGAGCATTGACTTTGTATCCAGCTACACTGCTGAATTTGTTTATTACCTCTAGTAGTCATTTAATGGAATTTTTTGGGTCTTCTATATAGAGTATCATGTCATCTGCAAATAGTGATAATTTAACTTCTTCCTTTCCTATCTTTATTCCTTTTATTTCTCTCTCTTGTCTGATTGCCCTGGCTAGTGTTTCCAGAACTATATTGAATAGGAGTGGTGATAGTGGACATCCTTGTCTTGTTCCTGATTTTAGAGTGAAAACTTTCAGTTTTTTTCCATTTAGTATAATATTGGCTGTTGGTTTGTCATAGATGGCCTTTATAAGGTTGAGGTAGACACCGTGTATTCCAAGTTTCTGAAGGGTTTTTATCATGAACAAGTGTTGGACCTTATCAAAAGCTTTTTCTGCATCTATTGAGATGACCATGTGTTTTTGTTTTTAGCTCTGTTGATGTGGTGTATCACATTTATTGATTTGTGTATGTTAAACCATCCCTGCATTCCTGGAATGAACCCCACTTGGTCATGATGTATAATCTTCTTGATGATTTGCTGCATTCTATTTGCTAGTATTTTATTTTATTTTATTTTATTTTATTTTTATTTATTTATTTATTTATTTATTTTTGGTACCAGGGATCGAACTCACGAACTCACGACCTCACGCTTGCCAGGCAGGCGCTTAAGCCACTGAGCTAAATCCCCGGCCCTGGCTAGTATTTTATTGAGAATCTTTGCATCTATGTTCATTAGTGAGATTGGCCTATAGTTCTCCTTTTTGGTTGGGTCTTTGTCTGGTTTTGGTATCAGAGTAATACTTGCCTCCAGGAATGATTTAGGGAGGTTTGCTTTCTTTTCTATTTCATTGAAGAGTTTAAAGAGTATTGGCATCAAGTCCTCTCTAAATTTCTTATATAATTCAGCTGTGAATCCAGCAGGACCTGGGCTTTTCTTTGTTGGTAAGTTTTTTATTACATTTTTCAATTTCAATAGCTGATATTGGGTTATTCAAAATTGCTATATCTTCTTGGTTAAGCTTTGGTAGTTCATATGTTTCTAGAAATCTTTCCATTTCCTCTGTGTTTTCTTCTCTATGTGAGTAGAGATTTTCAAAGTAGGTGTTTATGATCTTTTGAATTTCCATAGGATCTGTAGTAATTTCTCCCTTTTTGGTCTTTATTGCGTGAATTTGGGTTTTTTCATTCTTTTTCTTTATAAGGTTAGCTAGAGGTTTGTCAATTTTGTTTATTCTCTCAAAAAACCAGCTTTTTGATTCATTAATTCTTTGTATTTTTTTAGTTTCAATTGCACTGATTTCTGCTCTAATCTTTACAATTTCCTCTCTTCTATGAGCTTTAGATTTAACTTGCTCTTCTTTTTCTAGAAGCTTGAGATGCAGCATTAGATTGTTTATTTGTGCTTGTTCTATTTTCTTGATATGACAGTTTATTGCTATATATTTCCCTCTTAAGACCACTTTCATTGCATCCCACAGATTACAATAGGTTTTTTCTGCATTTTCATTGAATTGTAGTTATTGCTTTATTTCTTCTTTAATTTCATCTATAGCCCCCTGGTTGTTCAAAATGTTGTTATTTAATTTCCATGTATTTATGCCAGTTTTACAGTTTCTTTTGCCATTAATTTCCAATTTCAGTGCACTATGGTCAGATAGTGTGTATGGGACAATCTCAATATTTCTGCATTTACTTAAAAATGCTTTATGGGATAATATATGGTCTATTCTGGAGAATGTACCATGGGCAGCTGAGAAGAAGGTGTATTCTGATGTGGTTGGGTGGAACACTCTGTACACATCTCCTAAGTCCAATTGCTCACAGGTATGATTCAGTTCTATTATTTCTTTGCTGATTTTTTGCCCAGTTGATCTATCTCTTTGTGACAGTGGGCTGTTAAGGTCACCTGTAATAATTGTGTTCTTGTGTATTTGGTTTTTCATGTCCTTTAGTATCTGTCTTATGTAGTTGGGTGCTCCTGTGTTTGGTGCATATATATTTATAATTGTTAGTTCTTCCTCTTGAATTTTTCCACTAACAAGCATGTAGTGACCTTCTTTGTCTCTTTTAATCATTTTAGGTTTGAAGTTCACATTGTCTGCAAATAGAATAGTTACCCCTGCTTTTTTCTGGGTTCCTGTTGCATGGAATACAGTTTTCCATCCTTTGACTTTCAATCTATGAGTTTCTTTTTGAGTCAGATGCATTTCTTGTATACAGCATATTGTGCGATCCTGTTTCTTGATCCATTCTGCCAACCTGTTTCTTTTGATATGTGAATTTAGCCCATTTACATTTATAGATATCACTGATATGTATTGGCTTGACTTTACCATGTTGTGTTACTGTTGTTAGTTTCCTGCTTTTCTCCCTTGTTTACTTTCTTTTCCAGCCTAGTGATTTCTTTCTGTTGTTGTTCTGGAGATTATGGTCATTTTTATCTCTATCTAGGATATCCATTAGCACTCTTTCTAAGGTTGGTTTGATGAATATAAATTTCTTTAGTTGTTCTTTGTGATGGAAGTATCTTGTTTCTCCATTAAATTTGAAAGACAGTTTTGCTGGGTATATCAGTCTAAGTTGAAAGTTATTTTCTTTTAGGGCTTGAAGTACTTCACTCCAAGCTCATCTTAACTTGAAGGTTTGTGCTGAGAAGTCTGCTGTGATTCTAATAGGCTTTCCTTGATAGGTGAGTTGTGTCTTTTCTCTAACAGCTTTTAGTATTCTGTTTTTATGCTGTATGTCTGAGATCTTAATAATTATATGTCTGGGTATAGGTTTATATGTCTGGGTGTATGTTGGTTATGACTGTGTGGTATTCTATATGCCTCACTTATTTGTATATCCAATTGTTCCCCCATGTTTGGGAAATTTTATGCCATTATTTCTGTGAACAGCTTAGCTATATCCTTTGCATTTTCTCCTACCTCCTCACTAATGCTTATTATTCTAACATTGTTTCTCCTGGCATCATCTTGTAGCTGTTGGATTGTGATTTCATGCTGCTTTGTTGCTTTTATAAGTTCTACCCTTTCAAGATCACTATCTGCAATCCTGTCCTCAAGACCCAAAATTCTATCCTCAGCTTCATTTATACAGCTTTGCAGGCTTTCAATGCAATTTTTTGTTTCTTGCATATCTCTTTCAATTTGTTTCATAGATTCTGCTTGTCTTCTGCATTGTTCATTCAAAGTTTCAATCAATTTCCCATGCTCCTGTAGTTTCTTATCTATTTCTTCTCTAGCTATGTTAAGCAGCTCATTTACTAAGGTTGTTACTTTTGTCTTTACGTAAGACATTATTTCTAATTTGATTTCCTCCATAGCCTCATGGATTTGTTTCTTTACTTCATTTGCTATCTTTTCAGAGATTTCTGGTGTATGAATTTTGGGGTCCTCTATTTCATTACCACCTGCACTTGCCCCTGATGGACTAGATGTTCAGGATTCCATTTTGCCTTTTTGTTTAGTCATTTTCACCTTTTGGGTGAATTTCTGGTCTTTCTATTCCAACAGACACAACTTTCTGCAGTGTGTGTTTCAGAGTTCTACTGTATGGTTGATGTTTGTCAAATTTCTGGGTACCATAATGAAGAGGAGATCCAGTCTCCTGAATTCCTCCTACCGTGCCACACTGACTGAAGCCTGATGAGATCTTGTGTTTGGGTGAAGGGTTCCTGAACCTCTCATCAAGCCAGCATGGTAGTCCACTGTAGTCCAATGTTCCCAGTGGAAGGGCAAGTCCAGCAGATGTGGTCCCAGTCAGCTCAGTCCTGTGGCAGGCTTTCTAGATGTTCCTGGAGGAGAGGGGCCCAGCAGCAGCAGTCCCAGGCACCTCAGGCCCTCTGCCAATGGCCCGTGCAATGTTCCCAGTCCCAAACAGCCTGGGACAAGCTGCTAGTCTCCACGATGTTCCCTGCAGGTGAAGGGTGGGCCTACCAGTCCCAAACAGCCAGGCCGAGATGCCGGTTTCCACGAAGTTCCCAGTCCCAAACACACCAGACCAAGATGCCAGTCTCTGCGAAGTTCCCAGTCCCAAACAGACCAGGCCGAGATGCCAGCCTCTGCGAAGTTCCCAGTCCCAAACAGCACAGGCTGAGATGCCAGTCTCTGGGAGGTTCCCTGTGGGTGAAGGGCAGGCCTACCAGCCCCAAACAGTCAGGCTGAGATTTAGGTCTCTGCGAAGTTCACGGTCCCAAACAGCGGGCTTGAACTTTCAACCTTCCTTCCCTAAGTGCTGGATTGATTACAAGCGTATGTCACCATTCCTAATTTATTACCTGAATCTTAAGGGAGAATGGAGACTGTTATGGTTTGTATCTAGATGTCCCCCAAAAGATTCAGGCATGTATAGGTGGGGCTTTTCAGCACTGTCTGTATCTAAGGTGTGTCTTGGTTACATTTCTCTCATTGCTGGAACAAAATACCAGACACCTGAAATGAGGGAAGAAAAGATTTATTTAACTGTCTGTGGAGGTTTCAGTCCATAATCAGCTGGCTCCAGGGCAGGCTGGCTTGGCACCTGGGCAACACTTCAAGGCAGGAGCCAGCAAAAGCAGCCAGAGTAACAGGAGGAAAAAGCAAGCCTCTTTTCTTCCTTTATATTGTACATAGGCCACTCTCACTCCAGGGCAGGGGTAGCACTCAAAATCCTCTTGCCCTCCTTTTGCACAAGATAAGAATCTTTACAAAGTAAGGACCCTGACTTCCTGCTGAATTTCTTAGTTACATTTCTAAGCTTCTCAAGTTGACACAATGTATCAACCATAGCAATCAACCCCTTGTCATCTTGACAAGCAGATACATTTCTTTAAACCAATTTCCAAATACAAGACATGCTTATCCATATCATTTCACAACTTGAAGATTATAACACAGGTTTAATAATCCTTAAGAACCAATATTAAGTCTATCAATATTATATTACATTACAACCATAACATTCTTCCCTTGGCCCCCCAAAGATTCATATACAGTGTTTTATACCAAAAGCATTCAGTTCATCTGCAAGAGATTCCAAAGTCCTAACAGTTTCAGCCTTGCTGAAAAGTCCAAGTCTCAAGTCTCAGAACTGTAAGACAAGCTCTTAGCTGCAAACCTCCATACAGATGAAAACAAAGTTAAACACTTCCAACATGCAACGGCACAAGAGAAACATTTTTATTCCAGAAGTTATAAACAGGGAGATACAAAAGATTGGGACCAAAGCACATCCAAACTGCAGAGAGGCAAACATTACATCCTGTAGTTTCATGTGCACCATTTGAGCAGCCTGTAGCAAACTGAACTCCAAAAGGCTTGGGTGACTCCATACCTACAGCACTTTTGGTGTTACCAATCCCCTGGCTTCTCTTAGGCTTGCTTTGTTTTCTCCTTGTAGGTTTCCTTAGATGATCCACACTCCAAACTTCTAGGTTTCCCACTGCTCCTCTGGATTCACACTCAGCTTCACATGCTGCCCTCTCAGGGTACACTGCTGGCCTTCTAGGCCTGCTAAGCTTCTGACTGGGATGGAAGCCTTTTTGACCTCAGAACCCTTGCACCACATGACCTAGAACCAGCACCACATGAATGATGCTGAGATCTGCTGCCAGACAGAAAAGTAGCCGGGTGTTCTTCTCTCTTGGATGTAGAGGTCAAGTGCCTGGATGGCTGGGCACTCTGAATCCATTTCTGAAGACATTTTATGCTACTGCCATTCTGGAACATGGTGCTCTGTGGCTTCTGCCCCAAAGCAGTTTTTCGCTTTTGTAGTTTTGAGGCTGCAAAGGTTCAAGACTTGTGGCTTTTTGTGATGCCTTCAGGCCATCTTTTATATTCACTTGTTCTTTTTCAACAAACAAGATTTCCTTCATTTTCAACAAAAAAGATTTCCTCAACTCTATCTTTGCAGTCCACAGTTTTATTGAAGCTTTCTTTCTGACCAAAATCACAATGTTTTAAATCATCCTGCTGGGCTCTTTGATCTTGATTCTCAACATAAATCTGGTTAAAAGCCCCCAACAATAGCCATACCACAGCCTCAACATTATACTGCCTTGAAATTTCTTCTGCCAGATTAATTAGTCCACTGCCCTTAATCTTAGTGTCAGGCAAAGTCTCTGGACATTAGCAAAATGCAGACACACTTTTTGCCAAACCATAACATACATCATCTGGACTCCAACAGCAGATGCAGTCCTTCTTCTCAGCAAAAACCTCCCAAGCCTGGTCTTTACTGGATTTCTATCAACCTTCTGGTCTTTTGAGCTCTGACTAGAATCTCCCATACAGAACAGCTTAAGGTGTTTCAGTTCTACTCCATCATGCAAAATCTCCAAATCTTGCCAAAATCTCCCATAAACTATTCCCAAAGGCTTTTGAACCACATGGTCAATTATAGGCACAGCAACAACCCAACTCCTGGTACCAAATTCTGTTTTGATCACTTTTCACTTGTTGCTGGGGAAAGATACGCAACACTCAAAATGGAGGAAAGAAAGGTTTATTTATCTCACTGTTTGTGCAGGTTTCAGTCCATATTCACCTGGCTCCAAGGCAGGGTGGCACAGCACCAGGACAACACTTCAAGGCAGCAGCCAGCAACAGCAGCCAGAGCAAAAGGGAGAATACATCTCTTCTTCTCCCTTACATTATAAGCAGGCTATCCCCACCCCAGGGCAGGTGTGGCACTCACACCACCCCTGTGCTCTTCTCTTGAACAGGATGAGGATATTTACAAAGTAAGGATGCTGGGTCCCTGCCAAGTTTCTTAGTTAAATTTCTAAACTTTTCAAATTGACACAATGTATCAACTGTAACAGAAGTGATACTGTCATTAAGTGTAAATAGTACTAAATTAGTCCACTGATTAGTTGAGCATAGTTCTGGATGTGGCGGCACTGCCCAAAATGCTTATAGCCTGAATAGGATCAAAAAGGAAAGGGAGGCTGCCTGTTTTGCTTGACTTCTCTGCCAACCCTGCCATGGACTGTTTCTCTTTTACAAAATCTACCCTGCCTTGGAGCCAGCCAACTGTGAATTAACAGCCCTACAATTCTGTGATGGTTTGAATGTATTCCTCTATTATACTTTAGGTTTAAATTTTACCTCAAAAGTTTCATGCATTTGGAGGGTGATTGGATCATGGGGGTGCTATACTCACCAGTGGATTCATCCATCAGTGAGTTTAGAAGCTGGATATGCCGTGAGGTGGGGAATCTTGTTGGAGGTGGGTCACTGGGGTGTGACCTGGAAAACTTCTTGTGTCTGCCACTATGTTCTCTCTCTCTCTCTCCCCCTCTCTCTCTCTCTCTCTCTCTCTCTCTCTCTCTCCCTCCCTCCCTCCCTCCTTCTCCCTACCCTCCATTTCCCTCTCCTCCTCACCTTGTTTCCTGGCTGCTGTGAGTTGAGCACATTTTTTCTGACTTGGCCCTCTGCTGTGTGACTTCTGCCTTGGAGACTGTTGACCATGGATTAAAACTACGAGCCAAAACAGACCTCTCTCCTTCCCATCTCTATCAGATTCTTTGACTGAGGAGCCGGCATTCCCCTCCCCCTACACTTGCTTCTCATTCCCTGCGTCTGACTCCTACCCAGCTACTGAAATTGCTCTCTCAGTGTAGCCTCCAACTTTCTGGTCATTACTATGGGAAACAGCTCATTCTTCACCTTCCAGAATTAACTGGAAGATTCAACATTTTTTTGTCCTCCTTTTCCTTTTTTTTTTATTCCATCACTACTTTCACCTAAGAGAAGAACAAAAATTGTCAGTCTTTGCAAATGCTTCTGCTCCTCTCTTGTTTTCATTGATGTTATGGATAGCAGGGCATGGCAAATTTGAGCCAAATTGCATCATTAGCCTTTCACTAGCTCTCATTTAGCATTCTGCTTCCATTTGCACCACTGGAGGTACCAGTGTTGGATTAGAGTTCATAGATCATAACTATGATAAAGTCACTGCCCTGCTCAAAGATTTTTAATATATTCTCCTTAGAATACAATTAAAAAGACTTAACCTGAACTGAAGATGTCCTCAACACTTTCCTATCACCTATCTATATTCCGAATCACTTGTCACAGCCCATCCACACCTTGAACTTTCCCCTCCCCATATACTAATCCTCCTAGCATTACTTCTGCTTTCAAGTCCTAGAGAAAATGGAGTTCCCTGCCTCAAAATCATTTATTTTTAGTTAGGTACATAATTGCAAACACAAAACATATGTACAGACTTGTACTTTGTATCATAAATATTATTTCTTACTACTGTCACACAAAGCATGTCCAGAGCTAAACTTCCCATCTCATCCCCACTCCACTCCCTAGACTTTCTCATCTTACAAGCTGAAGCCTGAGGGTTACTAGCAGTTTTAAAAGAAGTGTTGATTGGTCCCTCCTTATAAACCTCTCATGTCACCAGTTCTTAACAATTCTACTTCAGAAAATACCTCGGATATGTTATGTTGACTTCTCCCCATTTCAAGCCAATTCTCTAGCCCAGGTCATAATCATTTCGCACCTAGACAGACTATTTCAAAAGCCAACCAGTTCTCATTACGTTAACTTTTGCTCTACAGCCCTTCTTTTTCCAGATCAGAGTAGTCATCTGCTTAACACCTTAGCATGGCCCTCAGGACCTGTGTATTCAGACCCCAGTTCATACTCCAGTCTCCTCCCAGGCGCTCTCTTCTCTAACCACTGTGCATCAGCCATGTTGGCCTTCCCTCTGTTCCTGAACTATTCCGCACTTCTGGCACAGGGCCTTCGCCGTGCTGTTCCTGCCTCCCAAGTGGCTTTCATCCTTCATGTCTTGGCTCAGGAATAGTTCTATCAGAGGTGTCAGATCTTTCTAGTAAATTTGTCAATACTGCTATGTAAAATTAAATATAATTGTGCTGCAAACTAATGACAAGGCCTCTGTTCATTGTGCCACCACTAAGAACTGAACCACTACATCACACTTCAGAAATGGATGAGTACTTGCTCACTTGCCTAGTGTTTCTCTGTTCCTCTAGGCAGTCAGGAATCCTGAGCATTGAACCCCAGAACTTACCACAACATCTAGAACGTAATAGATTCCCCATATTCACTGAGTGAATGGGAGAATAGTCACAATAATAGAACTACTTTTACAAATACCTATGGAAAATGGCAGGAAAGCCAACAGAAATAGGAGCAAAGTACATAAGCAGGTAATTCATAGAATAAAAGTACAAATGTTGACAAACATGAAAATGTACTCTCATTATAATAAAAGAAATAGGAATTTTTATAATTAAATCATTGATACAATTTAGCTATGCATAATAAACACTTTCATCATAGGGAATTTGTACTAGTACATGATATATCTTAGTTCCTCTTTATTCCCATTCCTCTCCCTTCTCTTCAGCTCCTCCCTCCTTATTTACAAAACTTTGCCTCCATTTTATCCTATTTCCCTCATGTTTTTCTTATTCTTCTATCTCCATTCCCAATTCCTCTTCCCCTTTGACCATTACTTCCTATTTCACGTTCTCTATTATACAGTTTGGTTCTTGTTTAGACTTTCAGTTTCTCGCGCCAGAGAGACAATGTGATATTTGCACGTATGTATCTGATTTGAGAAACAGGAATTTTAAAACATCCTGCGTTATGGGTAGGAGGAGACTGGCAGAATATTGAGCACACAGCTGAATCGCAGTGCCTGCTGGGAGCTGGTGAGGGAAGCGGACACTCGGCGAGCGTCGCCTGGGGCTGCGTCCCTGTGAGGTAGTTTCACAGGACACATGATGTTTTTTTTTGGGTTTTTTTTTTTTTTTTTGGTACCAGGGATTGAACTCATGACCTCACACTTGCCAGGCAAGCACTTAAACCACTGAGCTAGATCCCCAGCCCGACACATGATGTTTTAACGATATAGTCACGCTGACTCAGAAATTGTTTTTTCTATGGAAATACTTCAGGAATGCACAATGAGTGAATGAAAATATATTTAGTGCAAGATTTTATGTAATGTAAAATATTCAAAAAGAATCAAGTAGATGGAAACTTTTTATTAATTTAAGGTTAAAATTACCACATGACAGAATACCATGAACTGCACATAGAATGAAGTAAATGTACTATATTAGTATTGATATGGAGATGTCTAATATGTATGATTCAGTATTAAAAAGTCATCCTGCAGAACACATTGATTTGTGAATATACATATTTGTGTTGAAATTACAACCTGTATGCAGCTATTAACAATGATATCTAGGGGTAAAATAACAGAAGATTTTGAACTTTTAACTTACCTTTGTGCATTATTTGAACATATAAGAGAATGTATCATCTTCATAAATAAAACACAATTTTAAGAGAATCCTTTAACTCATGCCTAAATGTAAGGGCTTAGGTAGAAGTTAATACATTATTTCTGTGATTTATAAATGCTATAAATTATAACACTGTGATGTTATAATTGTGAATTATTCTATATAACAAAGAACACCTGTGGTATAAAACAGTTTTTGTGGTCAACCTTCAATTCAGAATACATTCAAGGGATTCAATACACAACTTGCTCCTTGTGGAAATCCCCAGAGGGCCTCCAACTGTTTAGTGCTACTTACAACACAGTGATCACAGGTGTGATTGGTGGTGACAAAAGAACAGGACACCAATGAATCCTGATAACACTCAATTCCAAAAGAAGCAATGGGTTTCCATGGGCAAAAAGGTGCCCGAGGAAGAATGGACCAACCTCTGTGTTGCCAGGAGTGATTATCTGACAGGTTGTTGATGTTCCTACATCCCTCCATTCTGTTCCACCTCTGCCTGATGGCCAGTCCTTACTTAATCTCCCTGCCCCTTCCCAGCATGCGCACACACACACACACAAACACACACACACACACACACACACCATGGACACAGATCACCTGATCTTTGTATTTATCAACTGACCTTGATTTCCCAGCATAATTCTTAATACTCCACAAGACCTATGGATTCAGACCAGCACTTCTCCCACGCAGGAAACTCCTCATATCTAGGTTTCTGGACCTGAACCCTGACACTTCCCAGCCTGACAGAAACCCCAATGGGCCCACATTGTCCCTGGGTGCTTGAGAGAGAAAAGACAGGCAGGCCTTCAATGACCCCTCTGTGATAATCAAAGGAACAAACCTGAGTCCAAAAGGGCTCATGGTACAAATAGCCTCTGTCATTCTTTAAGCAGGAAACATGCATCATTCATAATATAATATAGCCCTTATGTGAACTGAATACAAAATCGGTGTCAAAAGCTTCCTTTATAAATATACATATATATATATATCATATATATATATCATATATATATATCACCTGTGGTATAAGCCTTCACCACCCTCCTCACAGGTGTCACTGGAGGGACCCTCTTGAGCAGCTCTCTGATGCACGCAGGCTTAAGTTTCCGGTGGGAGCAAGGCTCCTGTAGGATTCCTGCAACCTCAAGCAGAAATTTTTAGTTAATAAATGTACCAAAGTCTTTGAGACTATCTTAGGTCCTTTAGCATTTTCTAGAGTTTTGGGGGTCAAGTTAAGTTGCGTTCATTCAAACCTGCCAAATGTTGGAAGAATGTAAAGTAGAAAAGATTCTCTACTGGACATTGGTTTAAAGCACATTTATTATGTATTTTTTCGTTGGCATCTTTCCAACCCATAGACAAGTCCTTCCACTGGGCATCATGTTCTTTGTCTATAAAATGATCCAATTATACTTGATGAAATAATGTACGTAAGACTACGAGATGGGTCACGCTCATTACAACCCTTCATTCCCACCACAATTCCAAGTGCTATGTATATTATCTATACTTCACAGATGATTTCTAAAATTCCATGCTCATCCTAGTATTTTTAGATTCTAGATTATTGTTTCATCTTCGTCAAATTCTTATCTTTCTGCAAAATAATGTGAATTTATTTTTAAATACATTTGTAGGCAGTTCTAAAATGAAGAGATGCAATTATCTAACAAATTCAGGAAATGAGACTGCTAATTTGGGTACTAAAACTGCTTCTGATTATACTTAGTTTCTCTAGTCTTCCTAATTCACCAGTTGTTCATTTCTCTGCTTTATTTGAGCTCTGTACATTTGCTTCCTTCATGGAGATGCAGTTTCAGATCCATTATTATGTTGACTTTACAGACACATCTGCAAATCACATGATTTTGCAGGATTGTGCAAGACAAAGAAATCAGAAGTGATGGTGCCCATGCAGAACGTGGGGTGTCCTCTCTGGCTCTGAAGTCTGCTCAGCGCATGTAGCATACGTGAACATGTGAGGCTTTTCCTCAAAGTCACCTTGGAAATTAAGCCCCAGTGAGACAGTACTGAAAAATAAGGCCATTAGGAAGTAATTATGTTGTGATGGCTGTGGCATTAGTGACCTTGTAAAAGGGCCAAGGGGAATTAGCTGGGCTCCTTTGCCCTTTTGCCTTCTGCCATGTGAAAAAGCAGCAACAAAGTGCCATCTTGGAAACAGAGACCAGGCCCTCACTAGACACTGAACCTGCCAGGACCTTGCATTGAGCTTCCCAGCCTCCAAGCTGAGCAATAAATCTATGATGTGTATAACTTACCTAGTTTAAGACCTTTTGTTATAGCACCCTGAGCGGACTGGAACTACAGGTGATCATATTGACCTCATCCAGAATCACGCAAGGTGGTTTTACATCTGCTTCAGCTGACTGGGGTCTCTAACTGTGGTTACAGATGGTCTGCTGTGAGCCTCTGGAATCTCTAGCAGGAATGAGGAATGAGCATCCAAGTGTGAATTACATATGAAAATCCCCAAAAATGAAGCCAATTTTTCTCGATATTTTTATTGTAAAGCACTTGCAATTTAGAATAATTTCTAATTATTGGCTCTGTCCAGGGCAAGTCCTATAGGAGTGGCCTCAGGGTATTTGAGGGCTGACCAAGATTCTGAAAAACTTAGTTTTAGGAAAGTCACAGTAAAAAAGCTTCTAGTCACCTGTAGGTGTGTTTCCTCCAAAAATCCTTCTGAAGTATAAGACCATCTGGCTCCAAATGCATAAATCATAGCTGCGTCTAAGAGACAATCGGGCAGCTAGGTGGAAAGTGAAAAGCATAGTCAGCCCGTTCTTTTTCTCTGTGTGATACAACATAATGCCTCATTTCTGCAGAAGTAGCCCTGGCTGGGGACAGCGAGAGCCTCGGCTCTCAGCTCCAGTTCTGCCACTCACGGGCTACGGATTTTGGAGACTATCAATCACTCATCCCTTTGGCTTCAGTTTCTCTACCTATAAAATAAGTGTTGGACAGGTTGAAAGTCTTTCAGCTGTAGCAAAGCTATGAGTCTATGAAATACACCGTTTGTTTTGTTGTCAAGGAGACAGCCTGAAGCTCAATTAACTTTACTAACTCCCCCGAAGCACGGACCCTGTTAGGGAGTTCGTGGTGCAAGTGAGGGAAGCAGCGCTGGAAACGGGAGCATGGCCTGAGGCCCTGGTGCCATGGCCCTGGGCTGCTCTGTGGACTCCATGTCCACAGCTTTTCTGAAAGGAGGGATAGACGAGGGGTCTGCAAGGGTGGAGATAAGTGAACTCTGCTCTCTGCTGAATGAGCCAAGTGCTCAGTGAATGGGTTTGTAACTGAGGATGGTTTTAGATCAGTATTCTTTAAAGTACACAAAAGTAGTTTCCAGGGGCTGTTCAGCTTGGACGGTTTTGAAGAAGTTAATTTTCAGATTTCAGCTTACGTGTACAGCCTTTTCCCCTAGGAATACACCTGCCTCTGTAGTGCACGTTTCCCAACTCACTTGTCCCCAGCCAACTTTCTTTTTTATAGAACAAAAGCCACTCCTAACCACTCCGAATCTTTGTAGGGCACAGGCTCCCTCTCTAACCCCCTGGACGCCACCTGTAGGAACAGCTGGAGAACATGATTCTCCTGAGGGGGAGTCACTGAGGAAGATGCAAAGGAAGAGTCCTTAGAAAACACTAGAGTGGGAACAGAGCTTTATCCGGAACAAACACAGACAAGGGCTGTGTCCTCCTCTAGAATCTGGATCCAGAAATGAGACCACTGTCACAGGGATGTGACTGCACATTTTTAGTTCAAAGTGAGGTCAGGTATTTTTCTAACAGGAATCATCGGATAAAGTTGAGGGAGCTGAGGAAACTCTGCCAGTGTTTATTGTCTTAGTCACTTTTCTTGTTACTGAGACAAAATATCCAACACTCAAAGTTAAAGGAGGAAAAGTTTATTTCAGTTCACAGTGTGTAGAAGCTGCTGCCCAGTTGGCCGGTTGCAAGGCAGGGTGGCACGGCAGAAGCACATCGCGAAAGAGCAGCAGAAGCACATCGCGAAAGGGCAGCAACAGCCTGCCCCCCCCCGCCCCTTCGTACTCTCCCCAGACTAGAAGCCTATCGACTGGGGCCACCCATACATGTAGGACTTCCATATCCACACCCAGAACCGTGTTACACCCATTGAGAGCTCACACACCTAAATCGGGTCTGCTCTTAAAAACGCCACCTCCCGAGTGCCTGAGGCTTTCTTTGGGGGGAGCGTCCAGATACAAGCCACAACTGTTACGTAATAAATCTTGGCGGTAATGAGCTAAGTCTGCAGAAGAAAATTTTTGACAAATATATATTAAAGCACATGATGAAATAATGACCTCAGTTTGCAAGTGTGTGTTGAAATTAGCAATATTTCTTCCTCCTCAATCTTGTCCAGAGTACATCTGGGTAAACAAGAGGTCTAAGTGAAAGAGGAGTACGAACACTTGTCATTCCAGCTAGATTTCATAAAGACTTTACTGGTATATTTTCCAAAATTGAGAAAGTAACTCTGTGAGTGGGAAACAAATCTTTTGCGAAGTCAGTTGGTTCCCAGGCCTGTCTCAGCTTAGACCTGTGTTGACTTCTTCAAAATCCCAGCAAGGCCTTTTGATTATTGATTACCATCACTCCTGCCAAAGAACTCAGTACTGAGTGACTTTCATATATGAAACTCATCCCCTTTCTATCTTTTTATTCACATAAACAAGATTCCTCAAAACTTACATCTGTAAAAATGAAAAATAGCAATGGAACTGGTGTCAAACACTGACTTACTGTATCAATAAGCAATATTCATTCATATAGCATCAAAGCATTTTTAAACACTGTAAGGGGAACAGCAATCACTTTAAGTGATAAATTTCTGTTAACATTTTCCTTGAGTATATTTAGTTTGTTTTGTCAATTAAGGACTGCAACTACCAACTGTTATAATAACTTCATAACAATTGTTTCAAACACTGGATCTTATGATCTCGGGTGACTTTGAAAGCAAATTTCAATTTATACACTTTTTTTGGCAGAGATATGTGAAAGTAGGATGAATAAAAGACTTTCAGGACCAAAATCATATGTGTTAGAATAAAATTATTCATGGGGAGTGGAGTAGAAACCTCAGCTACAGAAGAAACAGAACATTGAGAAATTCCCAAATGTTAAAGAAGAGTTAGATGATAAATTCCAGAAGTCACCTTAAAATATTATATTTTTAAATAGTACACATTTAAGAATTATATTAAGGGTACAGGAGGAAAGAGATTTCATGACTGTTTTGCTAGATGCTGCTCTTTGACTGAATGCTTACTCTGAGAGAGATGTGGTTTTCAAACTCGTACGCATGCTCCAGATGGGTAACAGACCTAGAGAGGTCCCGTGTCAGCCTAAGGCCTCAGGGCAGTGTGTTCGTATAGGCAGCCCGTGTTTTCAGACCTTGGGGCCTTTGCACACGCTGTCTATCCCTCCCCACTTTGGCAGACTGAGCCCTGCTCACCCAGGTCGATCACTGCTTTCGCCTTCCCCTTCACCCTATAGGTCAGCCTCCAAGCCAGAGTCAGGTGCCGCTCTGAGGAGTCTCCATCAGTGCCAAACAAACAAACCCTCAACACCGCTGCCCTTGGCTGTGGACATGTGTGTGCCTCCCGAGGCAGGAGGACTCCAGGTGGGAACTGCTTGCATGCTGTCCACTGCTGCACTTTTGGACCTCACCCTCAGCTGGGCACTCAGGACACTTAGATGACTTGAAAGATTATAATGGATGACTGAGCCAGTGACTGCATCACTGATATTAGCTGGATCAACTTACAGGTTTTCTTTGAAATGAAAACTCAGCCATGGCAGAGAGTGGTCACAGAGCCTGGCAGACTCTTCCCACAGTGCTGGAGATGGCAACCACGGCACATTTAAAATGACAGGATCCAGTCCTTCCCAGAAAGCCACACACGCCTGGATGTGAAGAAGTGACAGATGAGGCCACGAAAGAGGCATGAGGGTGTGCACCTGTCGGGTGGCACCACCTCCCCGTCCGTCGCATCCCTTCTCTTTTCTTCACTTAGCCCAGCACCCCGGGGCTGGCTCAGCTTAGCTCTCAGCCAGGGTCCTGAGTGCCCTTGGTCCCCTGCCTCGGGTAGGATCAGCTCCACCATGTCCCAGGCACAGGTCTGTGCCCCGCAGCCGGCCTAGCTCCAGTGCACCTCGGGGAAAGCTCCCGAAAGGCTTTCACCCTCCTCCCCAGGCTCCTGCGGAGTTCAGAAAGAAACTGAGAAGAGGCTGATGGTTCTAAAGCAATCGAGAAAAATGTCAGGGTTCTTCGTTACTTACTCTGTTTTCATTTTTATTTCATTTTAATTTTATTTTTCTTTATTGATCTGTCTGCCCCCTTCAGCCAAGTAAACTGAAGAATTAAAACCAGCATAATTCCTCACACATCTGCTAACAGTTCTGGGGTCCAGATAAACTTTCCTGCTTGTTAACAGACAATGCTATGTCTAGACAAAAAACCTTCACTACTAGTTCCAGGGGACAGCTGTTTCTGGAAAATAAGATTAGGACCAGTAATATAGTTTGTTCACCAAGTTTGATTCACTGTTGATGAAGACCCACTTCAAGCACTGTCCTCACTGACCTCATCAACCTGTAGCTGACGTGCCACTGGCCCTGCCCATGCTCAGCTGCCCCTGGCCTTCCAGACGTGATCGTAAAGTCACCCTGCCCAGGCCCTGACACCTGTTGCATACCTCCATGGCGTTGCCATCTCAGGAGCTGCTAAGACTCCTTGACAGCTGTACTTCCCTTGCTCCCAGAAGCAAGTCCGGAGGGCTTTGCTTTTTCTGGTGAGGAGTTGTTATGGTTTATATCTGGATGTCTCCCAAAAGCCTCATATGATCATAGGCAGAGTTTGGGGAGGCGACTGGATCATAGGTGCATGGCTAGTCCACTGATAAGTTAATAGCTAAATGTGGTACTGGGAAGTGAGGCCTGCTTGGAGGAGGCCGGTCGCTGGGGCGTGGCCCGGAAGGGTCCATTTCCTTTTCTCCTTCCTTGACCTCTCACTGCGTTCCCAGTTCCATGCCATGAGCCCTTCTCCTCTTCCCTGCCACCTTGCGCTGGAGCCGGCCACCTGTGGACCGAAACCTCTACACCTGTGAGCCGAAATAAATCTTTGCTCCCTAGAGTTGTGGGTATCAGACATTCTGTCTCTGCAATGAGAAAATAACCAAGACAGAGGTGTTTCAGGAGGTCTGTTGGAAAAACAGTTGGCAAACACGGAAGCCCTAAGAAGACCCTAAGATGATCATTAAATTACAAGTGAGGGGACAAGGGTGATGGGGAAAACACGGGAGAACTGTACTAGCAACACAGCAGGCCCCAAAGCAAATTGTATGACCATAAGTACTCCTGAAAGTACTTTCACCGCTGAGCCAAGCTAAGTAACAACAAGCAAATTCATTTGAATCTGAATTTGAAAATGAGAAGTTAATAAAAGTGAAAACCCAAACTCTCCTTCCTTGGACACACATCTATAAAACTACAAAAATTGTAAGTTGCTAGGAGGAGAATGTGTTAAAGTCATCATATGACTGGAGTCCTTGGTAGTATAGCTTCACCCAAGTCACCGAGTTAGTAATTTGGTTAAATATTAAAAGCCAGCTCTCAAAGTGCATTCATTTACCTAGAAAAGTCTAAAATTTATCTTTCTTTATGGTTGAATAAAAAAATTCTTAATCCATTCATCAGTTGAGGTGCATTTGGGCTCTTTCCAAGATTTACTATTATAAACTGTGCTGCTATAAACATGAAAACATAGTCTTCAGTGAAATAAATTGGACACACATGTGTAAATATCTCATTGTTTCTCCAGTGTGAGAAACAGAAAGCATAAATAAGGACCAAAATATATAGTAGATATTATGAAATACGAAGAAGATGTTCAAATGGGAAGGCGAGTTAGGGAGCAGGGAAAGGGAAAGGAAGGAAAATTTAAAAAGAGAGAAGAAGGAAAACATGGAAACAAAGCTTTTGTAAATAAATAGGGGGAAAGGTATTGAAGGGATAGGAGGGGAATGAGGAAAAAAAGGAAAAATCAAGATGTATCACATGCAGGTACAAATTCCCTATGATGAATGTGATCATCACGTATGCATATAATTTACCAATAAACTTACTAAAACAAAACCAGATCTCTTAGTGGGTAGGAATGTGTCTGTCAGAACCCCTAGAAATGTGCTCATACCGCTTTACTAAATCTGAGAGGCAAATGCTGTCCGCCAGCCCACTGCAGAATCTTTCCACGGCTGGCTTCTCCACTTTGTGTGCTCCCTACAATCTGTGTCTTCTTCTGGTTAATTTCTCCTCATCAGGCAGGATTCAGGCTAAAGCCTGTCCTTGCCCTGCAGACCACATCAAGTGCTCAGTCACTTTCTGTCACGGTGGATTTTGGTCCTCAAGAGTATTTCCCAAAATTGTATCTAGATGATTAATTGAGTATTTATTTTTAAAGATCAGCCTCTCTTCTTTGGAAAAAAATTCCTGGAAAGAAACTATCAACTACATAGGCAGAACACTGGATGTCAGGCATACTATACCATCCATAGCAGATGCTTAACAAATATTTCTGGAATAAATGTACTTTTTTCCTTTCACCTCCCTTTTAAAAATATTTTCAAAACTTGTGTGCTCCCTTTAGACCAAAGTTAAATGCCATGTCCTCAGGAAAGCCTGCAGGATGACATCCAACTTTCAAACTGGTCACTCTCTGCTCCATGTTCCCAAAGCATGTTACATTTAAGACACAGCAGCACTCGGCTGGGCCATATGAAATTATTGGTTCTTGTCAGCCAGATCGGTTGGATATCTGCAGTGTCCTAATAGTTTACATTTTCATCGTTCTTGCTTATATATGAACTCCTAAGAACCATACCTGTTCATTTTCAGTACCTGAAACAGCTCGTATAGGACTTGATATACAGTGGATGCTTAGTAAGTGTTGGTTACAAGAATCTCTGACTGGCTGACTCCTACTCCTGTGGCTTACGTTGCAGCCCAACTGACCTTTATCCATGGGACTTTCCCAAATTTTAGCCACTCCCTAATGACAAAATGCCTTTATGGACTAAATTCTTCTTTCCTCCTTCCAACTGGGCACCTTCGGGAATTCATTCCCAGCTTACACAAACCACAAGCCCCGGAAAGCTGAGATTATTGCTCACTGGGAGAAATAACACCAAGATGGGTGAGATCAGTCAGATGGCTCCAGTTATGCCTGCCAAGGGGACTATGAAATTCCATGGAGCACCCCCACCATCCTCCACCCACACACACAACTGGACCCCTCTACTGTCTGTCTCCCCTTTCTGTGGCCAGCTGCTCACAGGGTGCTGGGATAGTCATCCACACATAAGGATTTTGCGCTGCCTAATTGGCCTTGACCATCCACCTAGGATGATATTGAAGCCCCTACATCTGTCACTGGCCCAAGTTCACAACAAATAGCTCTAAATCACAGGAGAGGCGACAAGCGTCACTGAACCAGACCTAGCATTTTAGCTTTTCAAGAAATGAACACTGTTTGTCTGGCAACAAAACTTGCTCTGGGGCACTTCATATATTATCCACTTACTACCTTTCCTAAGCCTCAGGAAATTCTAATGAGCTTAGAAAACCTTTGTTCCTGAAGTTAAAAATTGGACAAAATTTTTGTCCTAAATTTTGAGACAGATGAGAAGTCTTCAGAAACGGAGAATTAAATTATTCGAACTCTTTGTCGCCCATTTCGGTGGGTAGAGGTGTAGTTCATAACTAGCGCCAAGGGTGAAAGAAGGGGCGCTCCGAGTGACCTAACTTGTGGAAGGGGCTCAAGGCATTCCAGTATGATGCCTCACTTTACACCAGAATAAATGCCAGAAAATGAAGTCTTGCCAGAAACCATGCACTCTGTTAGCTGGAGAGCTCAAACTAGGACACTCACCTCATCTCTTTGCCTCCTCCTCCCCTGTGCTTGGGCTGTGATGTTTGGAGATGATTCCATTTGAATTTTCCCAGAATTAACTGCAGTACTCCTACCTCTTACATACTCATAATAAAATGCCACAAGCTTGGTGGTTTAAACAATAGACATTTATTTCCACACTCAGGAGGGAGGCTGGACATCCAAAATCAAGGTCCCTGGCAGGTTCCGGTCCTGGCGAGGGCCTGCTTTCTGGCTTATAGATGGTTGCTTATCACGGTGTCCTCACGTGATAAAGAGCAAGTGAACTCTCCAGTGTCTCTGCTTAGGACTGCACCAGCCCTGTCACAAGGCCCTCTTCCTCATGAGCTGTTATCTCCCCAAAGCCTCATAGCCAGATGCAATCACACTGGAAGTTAAGACTTCAGCATATGAATTTGTGGGAGATGCCACCAATATTCAGCCCATAACATTTTGTCTGGGGTCAATGATTCAGAAAACATTTCTTGGTCTTTGCAAGAAAAACACAAATCCACTTTCAGGAAGTAAATAATTCCTTTTGGGGCCATAATATCACACTTTCAATAATTTAAATACATTTATAATTTGTAACAATCATAAAATGGTATAACTGAAGTTTTGGCCCCATATGACTAATTTCACCCTAGGTCTCTGGAATTAGTCACTGTGGGTCAGCACCCACAATCTGATTGGGAATTATGTTTTAACCACAATGGCCACAAAGTTTTCTTCCCAAGGTATCATTCAGCATGTCCAGGAAATTCCAAGGAACACAGACTGGTTTTCCCTTCTATCCTTCTCTCTCTGCCCAACTTCCACAGTATTAGCCATTCCCAATTTAGTGAATATTAGTTATTCGTCCTTCACATAGGTGGGCAGCGTTCTGCTGTGGCACCCACAATTTGCCTATTCACAAATTAACGAATGTTTTGAGTGCTTTCGGTGGGGCTATTAGAAATAAAGATGCTCAAAGCATGCATGGAAGTGTTCTTATGCTTATGTCTGCTTAATTTCCCTTGCATAAATGGAATGGTTGCATCCCATTGCATGGTAAGTTGCATGGTAAGTGAGTGTTCAGCTCTTTAAGGACCCATTAAGTTGTGACTTCTCTAGAACACCAGAACCAAGGGGGCAGTGGAGGCAGCTATTTTAAGAACTGAGTCTGCAATCGTGAAGACTGCTAACCCTAAACTCTGTAGGCAGGCTAGAGACCCAAATCAGAGATGACACTGTGCTCAAGCCCAGGGTTGTCAGCTGGCAGAATTCTTTTTTGCATGTGGGAGGTCAGTCTTGTGTCTTATTCAGTTACCTTAGTGGGCTCAGGCTATTGTAACAAAATACTACAGCTGGGGAGCTCAAACGACAGATGTTTGCGTCTCCCACTTCTTGAGCTAGCAAATCAGAGCTCAGGATGCCAGCATGCTGGCTTCTTTCTGACTTGCAGACAGCTGCTTTCCTGCCCGATTTTTCTATAGCAAAGAGAAAAAGATCCGTGTCTTTCTTTTCTTCTATAAGGAGGAAAGACATCACGGGAGATCCATCCTCATGACCTTAGCAAACCTAATTCTTTCCGTAGTCTCTACCTCCCAACACCATCCCATTTGGGACTTGGAGGAGGAGGTCATAAATACTTCGTCTATAACATCAGACCATCAATTGATTGGAGTGGACGTAGCCACTGTTTTGAGAGTCACCTGCCTTACTCAAAGTCATCAACTTACATGCTATCATCACCCAAAAACATGCTCATGGGGACGTCAACCTATCTGGACAATAAAATGTCACATAACAGTAACTGTCGTGACTCCACTCTTAACTTAGACCCACATGAATTTTTTTAAAACTGTACTTAATCCTGTAATGTGGGTCACACTTCCATTTAGCATAAACCATCATCTGTAAAAAGGAAAATGCATTCACTTCTTGGTTGCTGTTTATTCTTCTCAATAATCATAAATGCTATCATTTAAAGTGAACAACACTCAGGTATTATGACATAAAGTTAGTATATCTTGTGTTACATGATAAGGAGATAAGAAAGAAATGAAAAAACACACATCCTCATAACAAAACACAGAAAAAATACGACAATTACAATCCCCATTTCTGTAACCGGCCATGAAGCCAAAGCTTGTATTGCAGCTTCCTCCTTCCCCAACTCATCCTGTGTGCCCTTTGCTGTTAGCAAGTGACACCTCAGCTGGCCCCTGTTTGTCACACAGTGAAGTGACACATGCCATCATTCCTGAAGGGGATGGTCCTTGAGAGTCCCTCCAGGGTTGGGTCACCGCAGTTTCCCTGGGTCTTAGTCTCAGGCATGCTGACGTTAAGAGGCACCCTGGGGCGCCTCCCACATTCTAGACACATTCTCCCTTCCTGCCCTGTGGAGCAGTAGTCAGGATCAGCCAACACAGCAACGCCTTTCTTGGCCAGTTAACTGAGAAGAATGGGGAGTCCAAAGTGGCCGGAGACAGTTTTAACTTCCAGGTCAAAGGAATCAGCTCCTGGCTCCTGGCTCCTGGCGGATGCATCCCTCCCTCTAACTGGTGATGTCCAAGCCAGCAGAACACACAGTCACTGGAATAGGAAAGAAGCATGCTGCTGGCCGGTGACTTGGGGTTTGGTTCGTGGGAATGGTGCCACTCCCACTTTCACCCCTTGATCCCTGCGAGTATTTGCTATATGAGAAAGAATAATTCATATTGGACACTGATGCGGAAGATACAGCTTTCTCTTAGCCCCAGGCCTGCCAGATATTGCCACCTGTTCCTTAAACTGAGTCTCCAAAAGGCTGTTCTATGGTTCTATGGATCTAGCTCTGCAGGGGAGGTGGGAACAAGGGGAGAGCAGGGAATTCCAGAAGCATAGCTCCATGGCAGAACTTTGTTCCTGAATTGAGTTCTGTATCAGAAGCTGTATGACACAGAGTAAAGCTTCCTGTAAGCCCTCGGTGGCAGTTTGTGTTCAGGAAAGGCAAACCCATATCCACAGTAAGTTCCTCTTCTACAATGAGAACAAGCTGCTGCCCCATCCATGGTGCAACTGTAACAAAGTCCACAGATCTTCCAAGTTAAAAGTTCCTCCTCCACCACCAATTACAAGTTCCTCTCCTGCCTTTCAAAGACATTTTGTTTACTTTCTTTGGGATGAGTGGCTGAATCATATTTGTTGGGACCCACCAGAGTCCTGCCTGTGTAGGAACCTAGTGATGTAAGCAGCCAATGTAATCAACCTGTCACCCGGGAGAACAGTGCCACTGTACGCAGTGGGTGCTGTTGGTCTTAGTCAGAAATGGCTAGAGCCAGACTGGCACTGGTGAGTAGAAGTGCTCACTGCCAAGCCCCTGTGTAACCTCCATCCCTCCATCCCACCAAGGCCACTTAGTTCATGAACCCACTAGACGGTAACAGGGGTAGCTGGGGAAGGGACTGATCAGTACCCACAGGTGGGTCATTCTATTCACCTGATTACAGGAACTTTCCTCTGCAGAGGTTACCCTTTGGTGAACATTCACATCACACAAAAATATTGTCATGTTTTTTGTCGTTTCAGAAAAGTCTCAGGAGGTTGAAGCAGGAGAATCATGAGTTCAGGAGGACCT